>JASPKZ010003876.1:1107500-1394247 GCA_030220185.1 Diploptera punctata
CCCAATAGGCAACAGAATTTTGCCGACATTACAATTTGCCGATGATCAACTGGTTTTAGCGCAATACAAATTTGATATGGAATTCATGATAAAAAGGTTGAAAAACACATATGAATCATGGGGTCTCACAGTAAATTTACAAAAAACAGAATATCTGGCAATAAATAGCAATGAAAGAGAAAATTTAATATTGGAAGAAGGAATCCAAATAAAGCAAGTGAAACAAACTAAATATTTGGGAATGATTATGGATAACATTGAAGGTATAGGCAAAGAGAACATAAAACATAGAATTGAATTGAGCAGCAAAATAATATCATTGTTAAATTCCATATGGTGGGATAAGCATATTTGGAAAGACACAAAAAACAAATTATACTGGTAAAACATAGGTGGGGAATCTGTTGGCAATGTAGGGAAGTGAGGTATGGACAATCAATAAGTACTACAAGAATAGACTAATAGCTCTTGAAATGGATTATTTACGAAGAAGTGCCAGAAAGTCTAAATTAGAACATGTCACAAATTAGGAAATTAGAAACATAATGGAAGCAGAAGAAAGCATAATTGAAAGAATTGAGGAGAAGGAATTAAAGTGGTTAGGACATGTCTTAAGAATGGAAGATGAGCGATGGCCAAAGCAACTATATGAATGGCATCCGAACAGAAAGAAGAAAAGAGGGAGACCAAGGTTAACATGGAAGGAAAACATGAAGACAGTAATGCAAGCTAGAGGGCTAAGCATCGAAGATGCCCAAGACCGTGGGCTTTGGAGGTTTGGCACGGGAAGACGGCAGCAGCTGTAAAAAACCCGAAGATAGATAGATAGATAGAGAGATAGCCAGGATATACTAAAAGCGAAAACACACATCAGTGAAATATCTCACATTTTTAAAACATGTGCATTTATTAGCAAACACTATTTTCGGACTTACCGTACCGTACAGTATTAGCTAAAATGTTCCAAAGATTATTTTCTACGTCTCTTCAAATTCTCTTAATTTATTTACTATTACAATTTTAATTAAAAAAACTTTAATGTGGTTTATTTTAAAATATAAGAAATCGTGTTAATGTTTTATTACTTGACCTTTGTTCATTTAATAGGTATTGGAAAAGTTTTACCTTTAATTCGTAAAGAAAGAGGAATTAATGGATTTCAGACAAATCATACGATACGATAGAAAAATTTAATTAGATTAAAAAAATCGAATAACTTCTTAAAGGAAAATAAACTAACGTAAAGCTAATTCACTACTCATTAGGTCATAGTAGAGTAGAGTAAAGTAAAGTGATCCCACAACAGGCCCCGGAGGCCCTTGGGGTAGTAGGAGATTAAGGCTCCCACTTTTTCTAGACAATCGGCACTTTATGTCAGCCGGGTTGTCAGCCCTGCGTGACGGCCGCCTTTACCCCAGAACATACGTCTGGTACTCTTTTCCGTTAGAGGCTGAGTCGACCCCAGGGTCATAGTGCCGCCAGAGGGTTTGGGTCAGTTTAAAAATCCTGACCCCCAACGGGACTTGAACCCTCGACCGTCCGGCTTGTAGCTCAGTGCCTTAACCACTACGCTACGGCGTGCCCCATTAGGTCATAATAGAGACATCTGAACTCTAGTGTTAATATTAATGAAATATTTTATAATTATATTAAATTTTAATGTAATAAACTGCTGATGTAGTTATTCGTTCTCCTGGAGGAGTATACATGTGACTTACTTCAGTGCTGTAAAAGTAATCATTCAGTTAACTTCTCCCTCAAGTCTACATGGAAAAAGCTTGAGACCCTCCATGCTTGCAATATCACGTTTCTTATCGTTGAGAACTATGCGTTCTTTCCACCAATATAAGTTATGTACATTTTAAATCGAAATTTTCTTTCGCAAACAATCCATATTTATATTACTGAATAGAATTAAATGCTTTATTATTCGCTGACGATGTTGTACTTTCAGCAGAATCTGAAAATGAGCTCTAAATGTTAGCATATAAATTGAAATTAATAGCCAATAGATATAATTGTAAAATATCAATAAATAAGTCAAAAGTAATGGCATTTATTGGTAAATATGGAATTTGATAAAAAATTGTACTGGATAACAAAATAATAGAACAAGTATCACATTTCCAATATTTAGGATGTGATATAACTTATAGAGAAAATAAAGGTATAGAAAATAAAGTAAATAAATTTCAGGCTATTTGTGGAACCATAAAAAGAACCTTAGGTCGGAAAACAAGGAAAGATACGAAACTTAAATTATATAAAACAATGGCTGTTCCTTTGTTGTTGTATGGAAGTGAAAATTGGATAATGAAATCAAGGGATAAAAGCAGGATACAGACTGCGGAAATGCTGTTTTTACGTAATGTGAAAGGATGCACAAGAGCGGATAGAATAAGGAATGAACCTATACGAGAATAATTAAATATATATAAAATTGTAGATGAAATCAGCGAAAATAATAAGAAATGGACAGAACACTTAATGAGAATGAACAACGAAAGAATACCAAAAAGAATCTTCCTGTATAAACCCAGAGGAACAAGAGATGTTGGCCGACCACGTAGAAGATGGACCCCACTTTTAACTTCGCCGGAACAGGCTGCATAGCCTAAACCTTGTAGTAGAAGAAGAAGAATAGAATTAATAATGTTATTTCTATTTCTCTTTAACTTAGTATAACCGCTCCTTTGTAGGTACTTTTACATGCCCTGGTATTAAAGGGACACGACCAGTCAGTCAGACGAGGATTTGTATGCAAATCTAGATTACACTCATAATTTTTTATCACACAAGGACATTGAGTGTTTCCCTGGATTGATTAGCTCAATGTTAAGGCCATGTCCGAGACAACATGAACATTAAGACAGGACACAACATTTACGCATTTAATCATCCTAAACAAGGCGAATATGATATGGTAATTGTGATGCCCAGATTATGCTTGGGGCACATTTTGCACCTTAAGTTTCCCCGCCATTTTGTCTTATAGATGAGGAAAATATCCGTAAAAACCTCAGCTATGAAAGCTGCCCCGACCAGGGATTTAACCCGAACCCGTTCCGCTCGAGGCAACGACGTTACCCGGAGACCACAGGGATGGACAATAATAATTATTCTAAGAATTCCACTCCACGGCGCAACATATCTTGCAGCCCTTGGCCTATCAGCTCACTGCTAGCCACACAACCACATGTGTCAATCACAGAGATGGATTATCGTCAAGCTAGAATAGGGGTAATATGAAGTTAGCATGTCGAGTCCTCAGCCGTTATATCTGCTTTTCAACCTAGAGAAAGTATAATAACAGTAATTATTAGAGCTAGGAATTTTAGGTACAAAATTTTGGTGAAAAAGGTGCAAAAAAGGTGCTTTAATTTAGCAGAAAAAGGTGCAAAAAGGTGCAATTTTTTAATAAAAGTTGCAAATTTCCCATGTAAATAATCATTATAGATTACCAAAACCAATTACAACAAGTAACTAAGGACACAAAATTCACGCATGTTGTCTTATATTAAAGAGTCTGTGTAAGTACTTAAACTACTTATATGCTGCGTAACACGAATGCGTTGATGTTTCTCATCAATTGTTATTGAAATATCACAAAGAATGCACCTGATAACAGATCCGTCACTCTGAATTCCATCTGCACTAAACTTTTTAACAATATCACGTAGTTTATAGGAGTTCACTTTCGGTTTCGGCATACTGTATACTGGTAACTCAGGAAAATAGCAGACCGCACTAGTCAAATATTGTTTTGAACTGAAACATTTATTCACGCACTCAACAACCTTCCTTGCTTGAACAATAGCTTTCGCATAACTGTGGTGCAATGAGGCGCAAACTAATTTAAAAGGAATAGCCTAACGGGATTGCACTGAAGTGGAAGTAATGTGATGTGGACTGATACCACATATCGTTACCAACCCTTGAAATCGTATTTGAATAAATGTAATATATATATATATATTATTTTGGTAATAAAATGTTCCAAAGGAGACAAAAAAGGTTTGAAAAGGTACAAAATGTGTTTCCATTAAAGAAAAGGTGCACAAAGGTGCTAGCATTGAATAAAGGTGCAACTAAAACACAGTTAGATGCATTTATTTAATGTTTTCTTTGCATTACTAGCTAATTTGAACATTATAGCAACAAAAAAAATAAAAGTGCAGCACCTAAAATTCCTAGCTCTACTAATCATAGTAACCTAATAATATATATAAGTAAGATAAGAAATAGGACCTTCTAAATAAGAACAATTAATTCAAACTAAACATTTTGTTTAGTATTGGGTTCTTACGTAATACGTATAATCAAATTTAACAAAACGTACAGCCTTTCAAATAATTGGTGGCGCGCAGATAATTTTAGTCTCAGAACGAAGCTACTGCGCATGATCAGAGATCAGCTATTTGGTTCACAAGTGCACAATTATTTGAGAAACTAAAATCCGTTCTATTTCGTTGTGTGTCGTGCAATGGAAAATAATTTGGCGTAAATAAGTAGTACGGTAAATGCTGTAAAAAAAGCAAAATGTATAAAACAAAATCAACAAAATTAATTGAAATAAGAACGAGATAGAAAAAAATAAGCTTGACAGCAGGATCGAACACGTGGCCTTATGCATGGGTATGAGAAGCTCCTTCCACTAGGCGACAACCGTCCGTGCTAAAACACTGTCTGTATGAAGCGATGCAATACTCCAGGATTTACTTGTATTATTACTTTATTAGTAGAACTCGGACTTTTGCATTTTCATTGCCGTGTTGCTTTCAAACAGTTGACTACACATGTAGTTAGTACTGTCCCGTGCGCAGTGCCACAGTCAGTGACGTTTTTGCTGTGCTGCTACAAGTATAGGATGCAGTCAAGTCAAAATACCGATCACCACGATCTGATGAATGATTACAACATGCCGAAAACAAACATACATAAGATAAATTCACTTGTACGTGAGTACGGCCATGAGTATTTTTGCCTAAAAGAAGATAACATATTTTGTAAATTGTGTAATGTAGAGTTGAAGGGGGAGAGGAGAATTTTTATCAAGAGCCATTGCAAATCTTAAATACACATTGGGAATGTAAAACATAAGCTTGACGATGAAATACAGTCATCTGCATAAGGAGTTTCAGACACTTGTAATCATCGTGAATTTTACAAGGATATATGCGAAACGATGGTTTCCGCGAATATTCCTTTCAATAAAGTGCAAAATCCAGCTTATAATTTTTTGAGAAATATACGGGAAGAAATATTCCTTGTGAAACAACTTTACGCTGGTATTATTTATCTCTAAGTTATGAAGACGTTCTGAAATACATTAGAAATACTGTGGCAGATCATAAAATATGGGTGTCAATCGATGAAACCCAGGATGCGTCCAGAAGGTCTGTAGGAAATGTGATAGTGGGGATGTTATCACCTGAAAAATCCGGGAATAAATTTTTGTTAACTGCCGAGGTCTTAAATAAAGTGAACCATTCTGAAATCGACAACCTTTTTGAAAATGCTATCTCTCTTCTATGGCCCAATGAAATAAAAAGAAACAATGTTTTTTTTTTCTGTTTGTAACAGACGCAGCCCCTTATATGTTGAAAGCAGCTTCCAGAATTAAATAACGATATCCGAAAATGTTACATCTAACTTGCTTGGCCCATGGACTTCACCGAGTAGCCGAAAGAATTAGGTTGCATTTTTCTGATGTGGACATTTTGTATCAAACATGAGAAAATATTTTTAAAAGCTCCTTCTAGGAAACAGAAATTTAAGGAAATTGCATCACAAATCCCTTTACCACCCCAACCTGTTTTAACTCGATGGGGGACTTCGTTTCAGACCACTGCATACTACTTACAGCATAATGAAGTGATTGTTAAAGTAGTTAATACATTTAATGCTGAAGAAAGTTTGGCGATAAAAATTGTGAAATCTCTGATATCAGGAAAACTGTATCAAAATTTACAGGTAATCAACAACGTCTACAAAGATATTCCTTTAATAATAATAAAAAACTGGAATCTTCGCATATTGCATTGATTGATTCCGCAAAACTGGTAGAAAATTGATTGCGATATTTTGGTGAAACAGGAGGTAGTTTTGGCATCTGAAATTGCAAAACAGAAATTGGAAAGTGTATTGCTGAAAAACCCTGGATACTCAGCTATTTGCAATATAAAAGATTTTTCAATGGACAACAAGAACGCATGTACTGTCTCCATGTTAGATACCCGTTATATACCCTACTTTTGTTTTGCACCAGTTACCTCATGTGAAGTAGAAAGGAGTTTTTCTAAATATAAACTTTGCTAGAACAGTCATCGAAGAAGTTTTTGTTTTGAAACTTTACGGAAATACATTGTTATTCATTGTAACAGCTCTACAGAAGCGAAACGAGTTTTTTTATATTATGTACAGTGCACATACTTTTTTTGTTACCTCTTTATTTAAAACTGTACGAAGAAAATAATCGTGCAGAAATAATGAACTTTTTTATTTTTTTTTGTAATACTGTATGCAGCATTGTATTTATAGATACACAAAGAGAATTAATGTACGGAAATTATAAATATGTTTAACTCTTTTTTGTACTGTAGCGTTTAATTTAAAAAGTTAAAAAATATTTTAAGCAACAGAATAAACTTGTAATCCACAATTAGCTACTTATTTCATTACCCGCCTATACCTCCTGTAAACAGTACAGCACAAATGCCATACTAGTCAGACTGGTGCTACTACACCCCCTACCACTCTCTCATCAAGCAATATTATGTATAGTAGTAGTAGAAGGACTTTATTAGACAAAAGTAAGATATTTACAATATTATTTACAAATATGGGTCGCACGGGCAGTAAGCCGTACGTGCTTTCGACAGTCCGTTACAATAAAGAAATAATTGCTACTAGTGTGAAGAAAAATAAACAAAAAAACAAAAAAAAACAATAACACTACATTTACATAAAGAAAACGCAATAATATTACAATTAAATAATAACACAATAGGATTATATAATAATAATAATAATAATAATAATAATAATAATAATAATAATAATACTTTATTTATTCTGGCAGAGTTAAGGCCATAAGGCCCTCTCTTCCACTCAACCAGCACAAATACAAATAAATATTCGACAAATATAGATATACACTATACTAATTATAAACAGTTAAAGATACAATAAATGTAGCAATGTAAATGTCATGTACAAACAACATTTTATAGGGTAATAACAATAATGATACGATAATAATAATAATAATAATAATATAATAATAATAATAATAATAATAATAATAATAATAATAATAATAATATGATACATTATACGGATTATACACTAAAAAAAAGCAATAACATTACAATTACAAAAAACACATAATATTACAATTAAATAATAACACAATAGCATTATACATTAATTTATATATAATTATTAAGAATTAATGTTATTGCATTTTGATAACATATATTTATTCATGAGTGAGTGTTGTTCTTATTTTCCGCGTTTTGTCCAGAAATTTACCCAAGTTTATCCAATTTTCTGGATTTACCAATAACTCGTAGCATGCCAATCTTTCCCGATTTGAATATGTTAATAATGTATAGTAAGAGTGCACTTAATCTAACTTCATGTCCGAGCCCTATTTATTAGATATAAACTTGACTTAATTTAAATTATTTAGACGCGTTTTGCATTAGTAGTGAAAATAAACAATCTTGTTTTGCTTTCTGTTTTGTAAACAAATTAATGGGACGTTACAATCGTTATCAATTATCTACATTTATGAGTTGTTTCCATTAATTTATTTATTTCCCTATAAATACAAATACATTTATACAACAAAGCCTGGTATCATGTAGGATTTTTTAAATTAACGACGTTGTTAAAAAAATCCTAACCACGATCGAATCTGGGCCTACGTGTTCGCAAGACAACATCTTGCTGACTGTTCTATTGAAGCGAGCGATACGAATTCTGCCGCCGGAGAGAAAGCACACGTAACAACTTAACTAGTTGGAACTTTCCATCATCAAAAGTTGCGCCATCATTTTTTTTCAAAGTCTGTACCTATTATTTAAACTTCTACACCTAAAAATATTCTAGAGGATTGCAGTATATATTAAAATGATGGATGACAATTTTTCATGCAATTTCATTTAGTAAACCCGAGTGTAAATCTTCAAATACGCTGCGAAATATAATTCTAAATTACACAAGATGATTTTAATAGAAAAAAATCCAAATCAATCAATTATATATTTCTTTGGATGATTTCACAAGCCGGATAACAAGGAAATTCATTGAACTAAAATTTTACAATATGATGCATTTTTTTGTGTTTGACGGTTATATTAAATGGGTGCGAAACTGGACTCTTAACTTAAGGGAGGAAAGGAGATTACAAGTATTTGAGAATAAAGTACTTAGGAAAATTTTTGGACCAAAGAGAGATGAACAGACAGGTGAATGGAGAAGACTACATAACAATGAACTACATGGTCTTTATAGGAAGCCAGATATAATAAGAACAGTTAAGTCTCGTAGACTGCGTTGGGCAGGACATGTTGCACGTATGGGGAATGAAAGACTTGCATGGAAGCTTCTTGTAGGAAAGCCAGAGGGAAAACGCCCAGTTGGTAGACCAAGAATGAGGTGGGAGAATAACATTAACTATAATTTGAGGGAAGTAGATTATACAGGGAATGATTGGAAAGCATTAGCTCAGGATAGGGGTGTATGGAGAGCTCATGTCCGTGCGGCCATGAACCTACGGGTTTGATAGTGCCAGTAAGTAAGTAAGTAATAATAATAATAATAATAATAATAATAATAATAATAATAATAATAATAATAATAAATCACATATTATTATATAACACAGCGGAAAGTTTACCTCCAGTCATGGTGAAACGAGTGTTCGCAATTCATCCACAAACGGAGCAGGACAATGTTCAGCTGTGTCGGATAATACATAGATATACAACAAAATCTCTCGTGCCATTGATCTATTTCAAACAGGTGATTAAAAAAAAGTGATCAAATTACTGCATTTTAGTGTGTGCAATGTCAACAATGCAAGTGGACTAAATTTCATTTATGCTGACTAAATATTTACTGTTCGTTGTAACTTTAGCAAATACATGTAATAACGTTTATGATTTTAAATATGTTTAATGTGTGAATTTTTTTTTCACATGCGCTAAACTCTTGTTCTGCTCCATTCGCTTCTCTCCATCCAGTCTACATGGTGAAGATCCCTTTCTCGCATCCTTGTTTTTGTATCCATTAATTTCAAAGTATTACTTTCTTTCATTTATCAGGAAGACATAAACCATTAGTAAGTCTTCTTACATGTCTATGAGCTCTTGTACCGACATAGACAAAGACAGAACTATTCAAGTTCACTATCTCTCAATCCGGTACACTTTTTTATAATTCTTTCTAATGTTTCATATCATACTGATATCCGTAAAATAATTGAAAGAATTTGATTTAAATTGTTCTTACCATTACTGTAACCGAGCGGTTAAGGTAGGAAGCCTTGGCGCAGAGCTACGGGACTTGCGCTGGTTCGAGTCTCCATGGGGGAAGAAATTTTCTCATAGTATTTCGGCCAGTATGGGACCGGTGCCCACCCAGCATCGTGAGGCAATTGTGTAGCTACAATAAGTAGCGGCTCCAGGTTGACGAACCAGCTATAACGGCTGGGGGACTCGATATGCTAACCACATGTCACCCCTACACTGGCTGTTGATCATCTACCTATGTGATTGACACATGTGGATGTGAAGGGCCAGCAGCCGGCTGGTAAAAGGGCAACCACTAAAAAGTGGAAAGACCCTCAATCGGACCATTACCTTCTGATTACTAAATTAGCAATACCAGCAAAGTGGAAAATAAGTAAAATTAATACGGCAAACAAAACAAATGAAGAAACTTTTAAAGTGCACCTACTTCATATTAGAAATTTATATCAACAACGACTAGATCTATATATAAAACAAAATGCTATAAGTTGAAATATTAATACAGAGTGGGAAGAATTAAAAGATAATATAATACAGGCTGCTTCAGAATCTATTGGAACTAGAAATAAAAGATTAAAAATTTGGAACGATGATATAGCAAAACTGGTTAAGGGAAAAAAGATGCATACTTGATATATGAGAAGAGATGAAAACCTGGTTGAATACAAAAAAGAAATGCCCTTGCTCGAAGAGAAATTAGAAAAATTAAAAGGAGTTCATGGAAAAAATATATTAGTGACCTGGAACATGATTTACATGGACGACAAGATAAAGCCTACAAGATTCTAAAACACATTAATAATCAGGAAAAAGATCAACTCAAATCGAACATAATTTCTGAGGATAAATGGATATCTTATTTCAAACATCTATGGACAGAACAATCAGATGATGAGGAAATAAACTTATCATTAATTGACGAAAATATAGATCCAATTTCTTTCCAAGAATTAACAACTGTCATCAATCATTGTAAAAACAAAAAAAAAACTCCTGGCATTGATAATATTAATAATGAACTAATAAAATATGGCTCTATTCAACTAAAACAACGTATCTTAGAATTATTGAATATATGCTGGAAGACTGGTCATATCCCAGAAGAATGGAAGACGGCCAAAATATATCCTATTTATAAAAAAAGAGATCGTCATGATTGTGAAAATTACAGAGGCATAAATATCTTGGGTACCTGTTATAAAATGTATGCAACTATATTGAAAAATCGTTTAAATGTAATTATGGAAAGTATTATTCTAGAAGCCCAGAATGGATTCAGGAAAGTCAGATCCTGTTCAGATTGCATTTTCACTATCAATCAAATAATTGAGAAACATAGAGAATATAATCTACCAACTTGTATGGCATTTATAGATCTTGAAAAGGCATTTGACAAAGTTGACAGAAATAAATTGTGGAATATAATGAAAGAGAAAGGAGTACCTCAGCACCTAATAACTGCGATAAAAAGTCTATATGTAGAAAATAAAATAACAATAGAAACTGGAGGCAAAAATAAAAACAATATTTATTTATTTATTTATCTAATGGCATTCGAACATTGAGATAACATCATTTGTTCATCTGATTCATAATCATGGTTCTGGCTTCCCAATATTTTCCGGTCTCAGTTGTACTGCGAAGAGCATTAAGTGTTCCCTGTCCATATCTTCATCCAGATTACAGAGATTGCAGGTGGGCGCTTGAAGTATTCCAAAGCGAGACAGATGTTTGGCAAGAATATCATGTCCAGTTTGGAGGCTGAACTTCGCAACAGCTTCTTATCTTGGCCGGTCAGGTATGTTACATATGGAGGTCTTCCAGGGCTTTGTTGCATTGTTTGTTTCTAACTTCATATAACAACAATATAACAGCAACAATAAATAGAGGTGTAAGACAGGGATGTCCTCTTTCATCCTCCCTTTTTAATATTTATATTGACGATATCATATATAATTGGCAGATAAGTTTGGACTCACATTTCAAAATAAGAAATAAGATGTTAGATACCTTCTTTTTGCAGACGACCAAGTTCAAATATCTAGTTCAGAAGATGGTCTACAAAAATCGCTCTTTCAGCTAAATAACATTATACAGAAATATAATTTCAAAATATCAATAAGTAAAACGAAAATCCTACCTTTTAAGGGATCAGATACCATAAGAGTTAAATAATTATGGAGGGGAAACCCATTGAACAAGTGAACCATTTTAAATACCTGGGTATGAAATCTCCTATTTTAAAAATGAAGATCTATTTAACAAACTTAATAAATTTAATTATATATGTGGAACAATCAAAAGGACATTTAAAAGCACAAGAAAAGAAACAAAACTAAAATTTTATAAAGTAGTGGCAGTCCCCTTACTATTGTATGGTAGTGAATTTTGGGTTTTAACTAGAAGAGAAGAGAAGATCATAGAAGCAGCTGAAATGAGATTTCTGAGAAGTGTGGCTGGTTGCAAACTTCTAGATAAGAGAAGAAGTGAAGATATTAGAAATGAGCTAAATATCTTTAAACTCTTAGATAGAATAAAAGAATCTAGAAAAAATGGAAAGAACGTCTTCAAAGAATGGAAGATGATCGCATTCCCAAAAAATTTACTTACACACAAACCAAAAGGACGCAGTAATGTTGGTAGACCGAAGAAGAGATGTATCCAACTTTTGAATGAGAATCTATGAGACCGGAACATCCGTGATTGATGATGATGATGACGATGATTTAATTTTTTATTAAATTTCAGTTTTTCAGCCACATATGTAGCAAAACTTTTCACTATAGAATCATTTATAATTTATGTTATTATATACCATTCACTTTTTAGTAATAAAAGATTCATCTGGCCGCCTTACAAGGGCTGCGCAGATATAGTTGGGTGGTGGGATTGCCACCTTACAGCCTCCCAACTTGCTTCAGCTTTGTTTTTAGGGTGCCTTCCCTTAGATAGATTGCCTTCTCTTCGGCTCTGAGCTCTACCTGCCCATTATAGCCGTCCAATCTGGAACAGACGCTATGCTGATTTTGGTTCACCCCGGGTATTTCATTTCCCCGGCACCACCTATATTTAGTAGGCATTCCCCTTTCCACCACCTGGGGAGGCGCCCGATGGGGGTTAACTTAAATTATATAAAACAATGGCTGTTCCTTTGTTGTTGTATGGAAGTGAAAATTGGATAATGAAATCAAGGGATAAAAGCAGGATACAGACTGCGGAAATGCTGTTTTTACGTAATGTGATAGGATGCACAAGAGCGGATAGAATAAACAATGAAACTATACGAGAAGAATTAAATATATATAAAATTGAAGATAAAATCAGCGAAAATAATAATAAATGGACAGAACACTTAATGAGAATGAACAACGAAAGAATACCAAAAAGAACCTTCCTGTATAATCCCAGAGGAACAAGAGATGTTGGCCGACCACGAAGAAGATGGACTCCACTTTTAACTTCGCCGGAACAGGCTGCATAACCTAAACCTTGTAGTAGTAGAAGATATACCATTCAACTTTTTCCTGCCTTTCTTCATTCAATTCCTAACATTAATTCCTTGTTTAGTTTATTCATCTATACTAACCAAGATACTCAAATTCTCCATATTATCTATATAACCTTTGTGATATTTCCAAATCAGCAGGATAATAATGTTGATGTGTTTGTATCATCACCCAAATATGCGAACTGAACGCTGTTTAAAGTTTAAAATATCAAATTTATAGTTTATTTCCTTCACAAGAATTTCCTGCATTACTTACATAGAACTGGAAGGCTTGCAAGTCTCACATCCACAAGTGTAATTTTTACACATGCCGAACAAAGAAATAATTTAAACAAAATGAACCTTACAAACTTGAATCATATTTTAACTTTAATTAAAAAGATTATTCCAGTCTTCATCAAATTATCATCAACGAAAAATGTGATAATTATTTTACTTGTTTTGTCAATAGTGTTTATTTAAAACTATAAACTAACTTTACTCTGTTATCGTTGTTACAATATTCTTATTTAATTGTATTTTGTTCTATTTTTCTTGTTAACCCTTAAATTGGTAAAACATAAATTTCTTCTGTTAGATATTTCAATGTGGCGGACCGCAGTGAAAACGGAATCTTGTATAACTATTATTATTATTAGTTATATTACATAATTAGACACACATTTAAGTGGTTTCTTTTTGTTCGTTTTCTTCTGATTTGTTTAAAATATTAAATTAGCTAAACCAACTGATGTATCTAAAAGGATACGTTACGAATTTAAGAGTTAATTTGCTGCACAATGTTAAAGAAATATGACCCTTATACACAGTAAGGTAAAAAAAAATGGGTTTTCATGTATTGCATAAAAACGTCTACCAAATCGGTTACGTGCAGTGTGCATATTTCATTTGGTGCAGGTTATTACATCAGTACGTCACACCAATTAATCCAATATATAAAAATTAATGTTTGTTTGTTTGTTTGTTTGTTTGTTTGTTCGTTTGTTTGTTCGTCTTTATGCGCGCCCATACCATTGGTCCGATTGTGATGGGGCGTTTTGCAAAATGCTCAGGAGTTTCCCGGGATGAACACAGGCTAGAAAGTTGTGATACTCAATTCCTACACCCTTCAGAATCGCAATTTGTAGTGGAAAACGTGAAAAAGTAGCTCTTTGGACGCTTAACTGGCTTACCCTGCCTAAACGATAACAAATACACAAAATTAATGTATGCAGAATTGAATATCTCAAAACGCCCTACAAAAAAGTTCGCGACAGCATATGTTTATCTCGTACGGATAACTCGCAATAACAATTTTTGTCTTTCATTGATGCCAAGAAGATCGAGACAAGTACGTAGATTACTGTGCAAGCATAGTAGCACATGGCGGGTATTCTTTTACGGATAACTCACAATAACGAATTTGGTCTTTTAGCTCATTTATACCAGGAAGTTCGAGAATTCCCGAACAACACCTGGTAATCAGCACGGGGGAATCTTAAAATAATTACGATATACATTTATAATTATTGTTCATTTTACTTATTCAACTAACCATAAGAAGTACATTAATTTTTGTCTTTAAGCCCATTTATACCAAGAAAATCGGGTTGAGTAGATTCCCGGACAACGCTGGGTAAACAGGAGAGGATATCTAAAAATAATTACGATATAAATTTATCCTTCCACTTATTTAACTAATCATAAAACACATTCATTTTCGTATTTCAGCTCATTTATGTCAAGAAGATCGGGATAAGTAGATTCCTGGACAACGCCGGGTAATCAGCACGGAGTATCTAAAAAATATAAATTTATAATTATTTTTCCTTTTACCTATTCAACTGCACATAAAAGCACATTAATATTCATGCAGCGCACACCGGGTATTAGGTAGTTAGTTTATAAAAATGTTTCTTAAAAATTTAGCGAATCATAAAATTCTCATAAGTAATGCCACGAGTGATTTCCAAATTATCGATAAATTCACGACTCACGAAGTGAGGAGTGAATTTATCTAGAGAATTTGGAAATCAAGAGTGGCATTTGTTAGGACTATTTAACGAATAAAATTAAGCTGTTTACTCACAAATCATTATTTAACT
This sequence comes from Diploptera punctata, assembly GCA_030220185.1. Taxonomy (NCBI): domain Eukaryota; kingdom Metazoa; phylum Arthropoda; class Insecta; order Blattodea; family Blaberidae; genus Diploptera; species Diploptera punctata. Next base: position 1,122,632 of record JASPKZ010003876.1, read on the forward strand.
ATAGTTATTTTAAAATATTTATGTATTTAATGTAAACGGCGATGTTTGAAAACAAATGAGAAGCGATAGGTACGCTTCATCTGCTTCATTTGTTTATCACTGCAAACAGATCATACTATTTATTGCCAAAGGAACGCAATAGTATAAGAATGCTCTCTAGTGGAGAAAAAATGAAACACATCAAACTGTATATTAATTCATTTCCGATGTCGTATGATGTAAATATGACAATTATATTTTTCTGGATTGTTACCTGGGAAAAAATACATTTAAGAAAGTGCAAACAGTGGTTTCTTTTTTTGGTGGTATAATCAATTGCTACAAATGTTTTTATATTAACTCCCACATGCGGCATGTGTTGACATTCATGCCCTGTATATACAATCTGGTAGCCGTATTTCTTGCAGGCTCAGTCACTGCAAAGTAATGGACAGACCTGTTCAGAATATTAAAAAGGAGGAGCTTTCTTTAATATGGTAATTATAACACTGATAAATATTTCGTGAAACACGACTCTGATTGGTTGTAAAACAGAAATCATTGAAACGTGATTGGCCATTGAGTCCCATTTGGGGCATGAGTTAAATACTCATAATAACAATATTATTGATTGAAAGTATAGTGCTATATGCCTGTAATTACACAGTATCTAAGTTTCCGATTTTAAACATTGTGGACATTTACACTCTTTTGGCAATTAGTTTCATTTCATAAAATTGTTATTCCGCCGCTTTTTGTCATATAGAGCTATCCCTTCTACGTGAATTTTTAAACGCGATACAATCTTGTTCTAGTAGCATAATGTTTCTAATTTCACTGTAACTTAGTGTACACACTGTAAAACTCTAGTGTTAATTAAATGTACGCTGCACCTTTTATGTAGCAAATATGACGCCGGCAAAGAAATATAGTTTTAGATAACCTTAGAGCAGAATCGTAAGATTTCATATAATGCGAACATCCGAGCATAGAAACAAAGTACGAACAAACACAAAGATAAAAATTAATTTATGCACTTAAATTGTCTTCTTTCAACCGAAAAAAAAAAATCCAGCTACTGACAGAGTTAAATAAAGCTTGTAAACTTTTAAAAAAGTGTAATTTAAAACATGATTTTCATAAAATATAACATTAACGTGTATTTTAGTGGCAGCAACACACATTAATTTATTTAAAGTAGTTAAATAGAGTTTGTAAACTTTTAATTTATAATATAATTTTCGCAAAATATATTCTTTACATATTTTTTAATCACAATTTAATTTAAATATATTTTCCACTCAGTTATTTAGTATAAAATAAATATCCGAAAAGGCAAGGCCTACAAACCTGCCATAGCCTGTCCCAAACCAGGTTGAAAAAGGGTAACACCTCGTAAAAAAACCTTGGTTCAGCTTGCCCAGCTGATAGTACCTTGTGAGGGCCCCTTGTCAGGGTTACGGTGAAGACCTCAACGGCAGATACAGCGGAGAAGGAGCCCTTCAGTACGGTGTGCCTGGCGGAAAAGGCAACTCTACATCTACTGCCTTGTAGATTGACAAACGGGCGGATGGGGTTCGTTAGTCCTGCAAGACAACCCATCTAGGAGAGACAACTCCGAAATAAAACGGGGCAGGCTGAACTCTGGAGCTGGGTGAAGGCAATCGGCCTAGGGAGGAAACTCCGAATAATAAACCCGCATGAAAACAGGCTAGCAACCCACTTCAAGGTGTATCTTATACATTTCTCGCAGTCCAAGGATCAAGCCTCGGACCAAAGACGGAAACAAAAATACGACAAACGCTAGGAAAAGGTCTGCGATTTGGAAAAAGAAAAACATATTAAGAATTGCTACTTGGAATGTTATGTCTTGGCTTAAAAGGAAAGAAGAAATAATACAAGAAATAAAAGAAAAATATATAAAAAATTGTGCATTATCAGAAACAAAAAATAAAGGAAAAGGTATGACAAAAATTGATGATTATATATTTATATACAGTGAGCTGCCAAAAGTACATTATTTGATAAAATACACAACACAGAAATTAGGGACAAATGTCATATTCAAGAGTAACCAAATTTATTATAGATAGACGAAAATATTGGAAGGGTCATATAGAAAGAATGGAAGAAAACCGGCTTGCAAAAAGAGCTAAAGAAGATAGACCAATGGACGGGAGAAGAACAAGAGATAGATAGACAGTGAATGCACATCCAGTACGTCTTCCTCCGAGGAGTGATTTTGGAAATAAACAGGATGAAAAATCCTACAAATTAAGTTTAAGAAGAAGAAGAAGCAAGACCTACCTTATTGCTTAGTGCCACTGAATAGCAGATTATAATACTAATAGTTGAATGGTAAATATGAAGAGTCTGTCGGCCTCAGCAGACCAGTAGCTACAGTTAATTGTTCCAGACGAACCGTCTATAGGCCATAATTAATATAACTAGAGGGAAAAAATGAAGTTGAGTCAGATTTGAACCCAATAATGCTGATTTACGCGCTGGCGCTCTATCATTGAACAACTTAGGCAAACCTTCTAGAGCGGCAGAAATTCCACTATTCTTTAATCGCCGAGTCTCCCGTAACTAACTAACTCACTAACACTATCGAACCCGTAGGTTCATGGCCATGCGGACATAACCTCTCCATACATTCCTTTCCAATCATCCCCTCTATAATCTACTTCTGTGAAATCATGCTTAATTTTATTCTCCCATCTCATTCTTGGTCTTCCAACTGAGCGAGTCCCCGTAAGTAGTGAAGTGTTCAGCAACCTAATGGAGGTGCTTCTATTGTGAATGATATCTCATTAGGTTGTAGTGTGATAGTTATGAAAAATATTCACGGAAATTAATTTTTCACACAGCCCTCTATAGGCCATAATTAACATATTCATATAGAACATTTTCACCTGAGCCGGGATTTGTGCTTTCCCCGGAGATGTACCTAAGTGGCTCTATGGTAAAGCATCAGAGAGTAAAAACCTTGAGGTATTGGGTTCAAATCGCGGATTAATATTTTCTTATTTAGTTAGGTTAATGGTTACCGAATCTTAGCGCGTACAAAATTCTTCAGTAAAATACAGGTCCATAAATATTAATGACCTTTTATCAAATAAATATTTTTTCTTTTTTTTTTTTGGTGCAATGCCACCTATTTGTCATTCGACATTTCAGGTATTCTCTCCCGGCATTGGCGTATTGTAACCCACTTCTGAGGTTGGGGCGCCTGGAAGGCGTGGTTACGCTGCTCCAATGATATGATGGGTGATGACGATGGGTAATGATGCGCCAGGAGAGGCCTTAAACCTAAACTTAATCTAATGAAGTGAATATGATATTGATGACCATTTAACTCGTGCCCCAAATGGGAGCCAATGACCAATCACGTTTCAATGATTTCTGTTTTACAACCAATCAGAGTCGTGTTTCACGAAATGTTTATCAGTGTTATAATTACCATATTAAACAAAGTTCCTCCTTTTTAATATTCTGAACAGGTCTGACCGTTATTTTGCAGTGACTGAGCCTGTGAGAAATACGGCTACCAGATTGTATATGTAGTGCATGAATGTCAACATTTGTAGCAATTTATTATACCACCAAAAAAAGAAACCACTGTTTGCACTTTCTTAAATGTATTTTTTCCCAGGTAACAATCCAGAAAAATATAATTGTCATATTTACATCATACGACATCAGAAATGAATTAATATACAGTTTGATGTTTCATTTTTTCTCCACTAGAGAGCATTCTTACAATATTGCGTTCCTTTGGCAATAAATAGTATGATCAGGTTGCAGTGATAAACAAAACAAGCAGATGTAGCATACCAATCGTTTCTCATTTGTTTTCAAACATCGCCGTTTACATTAAATATATAAATATTTTAAAATAACTATAGTTAAATAATGGTTTGTGAGTAAACAGCTTAATTTTATTCGTTAAATAGTCCTAACAAATGCCACTCTTGATTTACAAATTCTCTAGATAAATTCACTCCTCATTTCGTGAGTCGTGAATTTATCGATAATTTGGAAATCACTCGTGGCATTACTTATGATAATAATGGCCAGATGTTGTTCGGGAACCGTTTGGACCTTAAAGTATCCTGTCATTTGTCTTATAGGTGAGCAAAAACACCGAAAAAACCACACCCAGGAAACTTGTCCCGAGTGAGGATCGAACCCGGGCCCGCTATGTGACAAAGCAGCACGCTACCTCGATATCACAGCGGTGGATTCAAATAAAAATGATATCATAAGTAATGCCACGCGTGATTTCCAAATCATCGATATTCACGACTCACGAAGTGAGGAGTGAATTTATCTAGAGAATTTGGAAATCATGAGTGGCATTTGTTAGGACTATTTAACGAATAAAATTAAGCTGTTTACTCACAAATCATTATTTAAATATAATTATTTTAAACTATTTATTTGTTTAATGTAAACGGCGATGTCTGAAAAGAAATGAGAAACGATTGTTATGCTTGTTCATTACTGCAACCGGATCATATTATTTATTGTCGAAGGATCGCAAACATTGTAAGAATGTGCCCTAGTGGAGTAATTTATAACCAATATTATAGGTATTAATTAATTTCTGATGTTCTATTATGTAAATATATCAATTATATTTTTCTGCAGCGTTATTTCCTGGGAAATAATTCGTTTAAGAAAATGCAAACAGTGGTTTCATTTTTTTGTGCTATAATCAATTGTTACAAATGTTTTTATATTATCTCCCGCATGCGCTATCAGCTGACATTCGTGCACTATATATACAATCTGATAGCCATGTTTCTTAGAGAGTCCGTCACTGCAAAATAATGCTATGACCTGTTCAGAATATTAAAAAGGAGGAGTTTTCTCTAATATGATAAACTTCTTTCATAAATTCGAGGTGAAACACGACTGTGATTGGTTTTAATTAAAAAAAATCATTGACATGTGATTGGTCATTGAATCCCATTTGGGGCATGAGTTAAATAGTCATGAGTAATGCCATGGGTGATTTCCAAATTATCTAGAGAATTTGGAAATCAAGAGTGGCATTTGTTACTCACAAATCATTATTTAACTATAGTTATTTTAAAAAAAATGTTATATTTAATGTAAACGGCGAAGTTTGAAAATAAATGAGAAACGATTGGTACGCTTCATTTGCTTCTTTTGTTCATCACTGCAACCACATCATATTATTTACTGTTAAAGGATTACAATATTGCAAGAATGCACCCTAGTGGAGAAATTTATAACCAACATTATAGGTATTAATTAATTTCTGGTATTCTATGATGTAAATATATCATTTATATTTTTCTGAAACGTCATTTCCTGGGGAAAAAAATCGTTTAAAAAGTGCAAACAACGGGGTTTTTTTTTTTGTATAATCAATTGCTACAAATGTTTTTATATTATCTCCTGTATGCGCTATCAGCTGACATTCATGCACTATATATGCAATCTGGTAGCAGTATTTCTTAGAGAGTCAGTCACTGCAAAATAATGCTATGACCTATTCAGAATGTTAAAAGGGAGGAGCCTTCTTTAATATGATAAACTTCACTTGATAAATTCGAGGCAAAACACGACTGTGATTGGTTGTAAAAAATCATTGAAATGTGGTTGGTCATTGATTCCCATTTGGGGCATGAGTTAAACAGTCATAATAAATTAATTGTAACAAATACACAATGAGTAAAATATACAATATTATTGAATTTATAATAAAAATATTCAGAATGGAAATAAAGCCGTGGCCCCTGTTCCGTAGATTTACGGCCGTAATAGAACCTGAAGACTGCAAAAGATTCCGAAAATGTTGTCAGGCTTTCGCGCTCAGATTTGTGTTGCGAGGCTAACAACGTTTGGTGTTAAAGAAGAGCGTTAAATTCGTAATGTATCCTTTTGGATACATCAGTTGGTTCAATTAATTTAATATTTTTAACAAATCGGTAGAAAACGAACGAAAACTAACCACTTAAATGCATGTTTAATTATACCTAATAATAACAGTTACACAAGATTCCGTTTACACTGCGGTCCGCCACATTCAAATAACTGACAGAAGACATTTGTGTTTTGTCAATTTAAGGGTTAAATATAATAAGACATAAAACATATCGCTTCCAGAACCTTCATGTGTGTCCAGTAGACTCCATGTTTGTATTGCGTTGTGTTAAGCGTTTACTGAAAAAGTTGAGTGATTAATTTTAATGTTAATGTTAGAGAGATGATTTGTATCACAAGGATCCTCGTTATACAATTTACACTCTCCATTTTCCTTGACTATTTAACTCGTGCCCCAAAAGGGTATCAATGACCAATCACGTTTCAATTAATTTTGTTTTACAACCAATCACAGTCGTGTTTCACCTCGATATTTATCGAATTTTGATTTCCAAAATAAAGAAAGCTACTCTTTTTAATATTCTGAACAGGCGAGCATTATTTTTCAGTGACTGACTCTCTAACAAATACGTTGAATGTAGCAAATAATGAACAGAATCCTGCGACCTACACATTTGATAACTATGTGTTCAATAAGTGTGTTTTAAATACTGATTTTACTGAGTTGTTTCCGAAAAAATGAATTAATAACCTATAATGTGGATTATAATAAACAGTTTGATGTGATATATTTTTTCTTCACTGGAGTGTATTCTTACAATATTGCGATCCTATTTGGCAATGAATGTTATGATCAAGTTGCAGTGATGAACTAATGAAACATAACCAAACATTTCTCATTTGTTTTCAAACATCGCCTTTCACATTAAACATATAAATATTTTATCTCTGGACAAAACCCGGGAAAATAAGGACAACACTCATTCATGAATAAACATATGTTATCAAAATGCAATACCATTAATTCTTAACAATTATATATAAATTAATTAGTGTATAATGCTATTGTGTTATTATTTAATTGTAATATAATTGTGTTTTTTTATGTAATTGTAATGTTATTGCTTTTTTTGTTGTTTATTTTTCTTCACACTAGTAGCAATTATTACTTTATTGTAACGGACTGTCAACAGCACGTACGGCTTACTGCCCGTGCGACCCATATTTGTAAATAATATTGTAAATATCTTACTTTTTGTCTAATAAAGTCCTACTACTACTTACGTACTTACTCACTGGCACTATCGAACCCGTAGGTTCATGGCCGCGCGGGCATACGCTCTCCATACATCCCTATCCTGAGCTAATACTTTCCAATCATTCCCCGTATAATCCACCTCCCTCAAATCATAGTTAATGTTATTCTCCCACCTCATTCTTGGTCTACCAACTGGGCGTTTTCCTCTGGCTTTCCTACAAGAAGCTTCCATGCAAGTCTTTCATTCCCCATACGTGCAACATGTCCTGCCCATCGCAGTCTACGAGACTTAACTGTTCTTATTATATCTGGCTTCCTATAAAGACCGTGTAGTTCATTGTTATGTAGTCTTCTCCATTCACCTGTCTGTTCATCTCTCTTTGGTCCAAAAATTTTCCTAAGTACTTTATCCTCAAATACTTGTAGGCCTAATCTCCTTTCCTCCCTTAAAGTAAGAGTCCATGTTTCGCACCCATATAGTATAACTCGTAGAATAATAGTTTTATATATTTTCAGTTTAACGTTTTTTGAAAGGAGTTGGGACATCAAGAGACTCTGCAATGCATAATAGCACGTATTTCCAGAATTGAGCCTATGTTTAATTTCCTTGTGCATCTCATTCCTATTTGTGATTATTGTTCCTAGGTATTTGAATTCAGCCACTTCGTCAAAATTTCCCTCATTTGTCATTAGCTGTCCATTTCCATTATATAATGAATTTCTACATGTGACCATATATTTAGTTTTATTGATATTTACTTCCAGTCCTAATATCTTGGTGTTACTCAATAGTGTGTCCGTGTTGTCCTTTAGTATCTCCTCGCTATCGGCCAACAATACTACATCATCAGCATAAACTAACAGCTTATTAATACCATTCAGTTGTAAGCCTTCCTCATTCTCTAAAGATTTAATGGCATGCTCTAGTACAAAATTAAATAGTAGAGTATATAGTCCATCTCCTTGCTTCAACCTATTCTGGATTTCAAAAGTGCCCGAAAACGGTTTGCCTACACGCACCCTACTCTTTGTGCCATTTAGACACATTCGTATAAGTCTAACTTTTTACTACTATACTACTATAAATACTATAAATATTTTAAAATAACTATATTTAAATAATGATTTCTGAGTGAACAGCTTAATTTTATTCATTAAATAGTGTTAACAAATGTCACTTTTAATTTTCAAATCCTCTCTATAAATTGAAAATCGTTCGTGGCAAAAATTGAAGAAAAAAAGAGAAGTTGTTCAAATAGATATTTGAACCCAGTACCATTCTAATTAGTTCAAACACTACCGCCTGAGCCAAACTGTTCAAGGTATTTGTTTCATTCAGTTGTTTGATATAAAGTAATTCCGAAGACGAACCGAAATATTGCTGTTAGATGGATAACATTTGACAGTGAAGGTACTCACGTGGTCAACATGACGCGGTCCTTCAAACTCACTTTCAATTGCGTTACTGGATTTCATTACCTCTCATCAAGTAGCTACCTGCTTTATCATCATGAGGCTGAGTGCATCCGCCTGTCATTCCATCAGTCATTTAATAATAATTACAAACTCTACTAGAGGTAGCAAATTATGATTTTCTGTATTCCAATTATTATCCACCGCTGTGGTCTCGAGGTAGCGTGCTGCCTTGTCACGCAGCGGGCCCGGGTTCGATCCCGGTCGGGGCAGTTTTTCTGGGTGAGGTTTTTATTGGGGTTTTTCCTCACCTGTAAGACAAATATCAGGGAAACGTAAGGCCCAAACGGTCCCCGAAATCATATGGCCATCATCAACCTTATCATCATCATCATCATTATTCTTCACCGGTGTGGAAAGCAACGGGAAGCTACCACACCTACAATTCCCTAGTAAAGCGGCAAGCATAGCATGAAAATGCTATGATTGCAGTGAAGGACCTGGCCTTCGAGCAGAATTACTATGAATGAATGAATCCCTTTTGAAATGATAAGAGATAATTCGAAAATATGTGGTGTACCATGATGCTTGATAAGGCTTTGAGTCTTTCTTCGTTCAAGAGGATAATGCTAATTAAACAAAATATAAAATCTTAAGAACTATTCAGGGGAAAACATTATTTGATAAAATACACAACGCAGAAATTAGGGACAAATGCCATATTCAAGACAACCAAATTTATTATAAATAGACGAAAATATTGGAAGGGTCATATAGAAAGAATGGAAGAAAACCTGCTTGCAAAAAGAGCTAAAGAAGATAGACCAATGGACGGGAGAAGAACAAGAGGAAGACCTGCCAAGAGATGGATAGACAGTGAATGTACATCCAGTACGTCTTCCTCCGAGGAGTGATTTTGGAAATAAACAGGATGAAAATCCTACAAATTAGGTTTAAGAAGAAGATCTTGATATAGGGTAAAGTGGGCAATTCCGTTCATGGAGTTAATTCCAATCACGATTTTATTCATAATCCACTATTAGAACAGCGTTCTGCTTATTGCTGGGATCTTCTGCAAAGTGATTCAAGCATTGTGTATAAATTTAATATTAGTAGAGTATTGTGGTGTACATTTTGTGTTTGTATACTTTTTTTTTGTAAAAAAGCTGATCTGTTTTATACTTAATAAGTTAGGTATTCGCTTTTTAGTAATAAAAGATTCATCTGGCCGCCTTACAAGTGCTGCGCAGATATAGTTGGGTGGTGGGATTGCCACCTTACAGCCTCCCAACTTGCTTCAGCTTTGATTTTAGGGTGATTTCCCTTAGGTAGATTGCCTTCTCTTCGGCTCCGAGCTCTACCTGCCCATTATAGCCGTCCAATCTGGAACAGACGCTATGCTGATTTTGGTTCACCCCGGGTATTTCATTATAGAAAATAAAGTAAATAAATTTCAGGCTATTTGTGGAACCATAAAAAGAACCTTAGGTCGGAAAACAAGGAAAGATACGAAACTTAAATTATATAAAACAATGGCTGTTCCTTTGTTGTTGTATTGAAGTGAAAATTGGATAATGAAATCAAGGGATAAAAGCAGGATACAGACTGCGGAAATGCTGTTTTTACGTAATGTGAAAGGATGCACAAGAGCGGATAGAATAAGGAATGAAACTATACGAGAAGAATTAAATATATATACAATTGAAGATGAAATCAGTGAAATAATAAGAAATGAACAGAACACTTAATGAGAATGAACAACGAAAGAATACCAAAAAGAACCTTCCTGTATAATCCCAGAGGAACAAGAGATGTTGGCCGACCACGTAGAAGATGGACTCCACTTTTAACTTCGCAGGAACAGGCTGCATAGCCTAAACCTTGTCGTAGAAGAAGAAGAAGTTAGGTATTTATCATAAGTAATGCCACGAGTGATTTCCAAATTATCGATAAATTCACGACTCACGAAGTGAGGAGTGAATTTATCTAGAGAATTTGGAAATCAAGAGTGGCATTTGTTAGGACTATTTAACGAATAAAATTAAGCTGTTTACTCACAAATCATTATTTAACTATAGTTATTTTAAAATATTTATATATTTAATGTAAACGGCGATGTTTGAAAACAAATGAGAAACGATAGGTACGCTTCTACTGCTTCTTTTGTTTATCACTGCAACCAGATCATACTATTTATTGCCAAAGGAACGCAATATTGTAAGGAGGAGCTTTCTTTAATATGGTAATTATAACACTGATAAATATTTGGTGAAACACGACTCTGATTGGTTGTAAAATAGAAATCATTGAAATGTGATTGGTCATTGACTCCCATTTGGGGCATGAGTTAAATAGTCAATTAAATACATCAATTTTTCAGATTGTGATAAATTGATAACAGACTGATTATTAATATGAAATAATTGCTTACAATTTCAACACATTACTCCAAATCGAGTCCATCGCTGAGGTCTCGAGGTAGCGTGCTGCCTTGTCAAGCAGCGGGCCCGGGTTCGATTCCCGGTCGGGACAGGCTCCTAGGTGAGTTTTTTCGGGGATTTTCCTCACCTGTAACACAAATCTCAGAAAGCGTAGGGCCCCAACGGTACCCGAAAATCATCCGCAATCATCGTAATCCTTATAATTATCATCAGCATCCTTCACCGGTGTGGGAAGCACGCTACCTCGAGACCACGGCGGAGGACTACTAGTTTTGCGTTAGTGAATATTTGTTGTTATCTAATAAGTTTAGGGTGTTAGTTATAGGATAGAGCTGTTTTTATAACCATTTATTTTATTTTTATTATAGAAATGAGATGCACAAAGAAATTAAACATAGGTTCAATTCTGGAAATGCATGCTATTATGCATTGCAGAGACTTTTGATGTCCCAACTCCTTTCAAAAAACGTTAAGCTGAAAATATATAAAACTATTATTCTACCAGTTATATTATATGGGTGCGAAACATGGACTCTTACTTTAAGAGAGGAAAGTAGATTACAAGTTTTTGAGCATAAAGTACTTAGGAAAATTTTTGGACCAAAGAGAGATGAACAAACAGGTGAATGGAGAAGACTACATAACAATGAACTTCATGGTCTTTATGGGAAGCCAGATATAATAAGAAGAGTTAAGTCTCGTAGACTGCGATGGGCAGGACATGTTGCACGTATGAGGAATGAAAGACTTGCATGGAAGCTTCTTGTAGGAAAGCCAGAGGGCTAACGCCCAGTTGGTAGACCAAGAATGAGGTGGGAGAATAACATTAACTATGATTTGAGGGAAGTAGATTATACAGGGAATGATTGGAAAGCATTAGCTCAGGATAGGGATGTATGGAGAGCTTATATCCGTGCGGTCATGAATCTACGGGTTCGATAGTGCCAGTGAGTAAGTAAGTAAGTATTGATAAGAACATGTTTTTTTTTGCATGGCTACAAGTTCCCTCCCCCACTCGGCAATGTTCCCTCCTGCCACGCACCAAGACGGCTACAGTTATCAGAACTGGACTGTAGAGGGTTTACTTTTTTTTTTACTTCCTGATCTTTTCAATATAAATATTATTTATTTTTCAGTTTCAGTAAAATAATAAGACATCTTGGTTAGTAGTAGATCGTTGTGATCTCTGCTACGCAGCGAGCCCAGGTTCGATCCCCTTTCTAAACTAGTCACATGCGAGACAAATGTCAGGAAACTTTAAGGTCCAAACGGTCCCAAACATCGTCTGGCCATCATAATCATCATTGTCATATTCCTCGTGTTCAGTACGAATGTGTGTTTCGTCTCAATGTTGTATTGTCTCAGAGCAGGTCTTGACATTAATCTATCTATAATGGCGTGGCGCATTGTTGAGCCACAGCCTCTCCTTGAAAGGAGTTACAAGACCAAGTTAATGTTTAGTTACCTTATTTGCTCATAGATGTCATGGATGGCATGAGGTCAATACATGGACTCAATGGGAAATCTAACACGCAACTAAGGTATAATTAGGACGTCGAGGTAGGTACATTTTGCTAAGAGACCTTTTTATTCAGGCATAAGGATCTTTTACGAACCTGAAAATTCTCAGAATCGGGACTCACGGCTTAAAGTTTCTCCCGGAGAACTTGCTCCTTGGACTTTTTTCGTCCTAAAAGAATCCATTGATCCCGGACGGGTTTGAAGCCGCGACCATCGGAAAAAGAGGCAAGGAGCATAACCACTAGTTCACTGCGGCCAACAGATCACTTATTCGGGGAGCCTCTCCATGTCCTTGAGTGGTCAAACAAGTATGTGTGTGATCCTTAGTTAAATCTCTCTCTCTCTATCTCTCTCTATCTATCTCTATCTATCTATCTATCTATCTATCTCTATATATATCTATCTCTCTATATATCTATATATTCTTTCTATCTATGTCTCTCTATATCTCTCGCTATATCTCGTAGAGAGAAAGAAGGAGAGAAGAGAGAGAGAGAGAGGGAGGGGGGAGGGGAGAGCGGGAGAGAAAGGGAGAGAGAGCGGGAGAGAGAGAGAAGGGAAGAGATAAAGGGAGAGAGAAAGGGAGAGTGAGAGGGAGAGAGAGAGAGGGCAGAGAGAGAGGGAGAGAAAGAGCAGAGAGGGGGAAGAGAGAGAGGGAAGAAGAGGGGAGAGCGAGAGGGGGAGAGCGAGGGAGACGCGGCAAGAGAGAGAGAGAGGGGGAGAGAGAGGGCGAGATGAGAGAGAGAAAGAAGAGAGAGGGAGGAGCAAAGGAGAGAGGCGAGAGAGGGCGCGAGAGGAGGCGAGAGAGAGAGAGAGGAGAGAGCGAGAGAGAGAGCGAGAGAGAGCGAGGGAGAGAGGAGAAAGAGAGAGGAGGGAGAGAGAGACGAGGGGAGGAGAGGAGAGAGGGAGGGGAGAGAGAGAGAGAGGGAGGGAGGGAGAGAGAAGAGGAGAAGGAGGGGAAGAGAGAGAGGGAGGAGAGAGGGTAGAGAGAGAGGAGAGAGAGAGAAGAGTCGAGGAGAGTCTATGTGACTCTGTTCTCTTCTCTCTATATCTCTATCTCTATATCTCTATCTCTCTCTTTCTCTATCTCTCTCTTTCTCTCTCTATATCTCTATCTCTATATCTCTCTCTCTTTCTCTCTCTTTCTCTCTCTTTCTCTCTCTCTCTCTCTCTCTCTCTCTCTTCCGGTCGTGCCACTCTCAGGTCCGGGTGACGTGTGTCACGTAAAGTTACCTATAAAGCGAGAGGTTGAACTGAGTCAGTGAAATGGAATTTTAGGTCTCTGATAGTTTCTTGTTCACATTTTATATTCAAGTTGTAAAAGTGAATACGGAAATTAAAAGAGCTTATCGCATCTGGGTAATACGATGGGTAGACAAGTCTACTCTGTTTGAATGTGATGTCCATCGCCTTTACTGAATTGCTTCTTTGGGGAATATTCTTGCCTCGGAGAATTTCCTTTAGCTGCCTTTCTTCCTTTATTCGACGACTTCCTGTCGACTAGCTAGTTCCGTCCCCTTCACCTTGTCGTATTTATCTCCCTTCCCCGACATATTGATTCAGTAGTCCGGGACCTCATCTTCCCCGAGCAATTGAAGTCTGCAACAACAAGAAAGAAACAGAGGGAAGAAAAGTTTTGTTTTGTTACTTAGGAAATTTAATCTTCAATAATAACAAACATGATAAATGTACGTCATTTTTATTCAATTTCTTCAATAAATAATTCATTCACTCACTATGACCTTTTTCTTAGTCATAAAAGTATAGCAGTAAAATAAAAATATAGCGTAATAAAACAATAGACTGTAAGTAGTACAGCAGTAGCAAAGATTGGAGTTGTTATTTAAGAACTCACGTCAGATAGTTTGAGTCGTAATTCGAAGATGGCCGTGGAACATCCGACAATTTTTTTGCACAGTGGCCTCATATTGCAGGTTTTAAATTATTTTAAGTGTCGTAAATTACCTAAAAAAACGTTAAACTGAAAATATATAAAACTATTATTCTACCAGTTATATTATATGGGTGCGAAATATGGACTCTTACTTTAAGGGAGGAAAGGAGATTACAAGTATTTGAGAATAAAGTACATAGCAAAATTTTTGGACCAAAGATTGATGAACAGACAGGTGAATGGAGAAGACTACATAACAATGAACTACATGGTCTTTATAGGAAGCCAGATATAATAAGAACAGTTAAGTCTCGTAGACTGCGATGGGCAGGACATGTTGCACGTATGTGGAATGAAAGACTTGCATGGAAGCTTCTTGTAGGAAAGCCAGAGGTAAAACGCCCAGTTGGTAGACCAAGAATGAGGTGGGAGAATAACGTTAACTATGATTTGAGGGAAGTAGATTATACAGGGAATGATTGGAAAGCATTAGCTCAGGATAGGGATGTATGGAGAGCTTATGTCCGCGCGGCCATGAACCTACGGGTTCGATAGTGCCAGTGAGTAAGTAAGTAAGTAATCGTGAATTACCAAATAATTTTCATATTTTTATGTGTAATAATCATTTTGTATTTGTAAAGTTATTTTTGTAGATAAAATTTATTTTAATTTTGTCTTGTTTTTTTAGACAAGATTAATTTATGGTTTTATTTCCTTTCCGATGAAAGCTATACTCGGAATTTGATATCGTGAAAATCGATTGATCCGACTCCATTTGACCTCTTGAACAGCATGGTGACCTTTAATCCATCGGAACCATGAAATTACATGTGCCTAATGTAGTCGGTCGCGGTGGTCTAGTGGTTATGTTTCTTGCTTCTAGTCCCGAGGGTGCCGGGTTCAAACTCTGACGGGGTCGTTGGAATTTTTTTAGGAACAAATTCTCCACAAGGGATTTTAAATTGTGGGTCTCAAGCCTGGAGATTTTGAGGCTCGTAACAGAACCTTAAACCAGAAAAAAGAAAGCATACTTTACCGACCTTCATTAACCAAAAATAACTTAATCGCCTACTAGATGTGTATTTGGGTTAGTATACCACTCATGACGTCTATTGGCAAATAACCATAACTAAATTAATTTATGTAATTAAATTGATATACCCTCCATGGTATCTTTACCTTGTCGTGGTGGAGTGGCTTGCGTGCCTAAATGGTCCTGAGAGCTATGCCGGCGGTAGCATTGCTGCCGATAGGGTTACCCATGCCGGACTGGTCGAAGGTGATAAGCCAGACGAAAAAAGTACCTTGGTCGAAAGAGTGACGATCTTTCACCGTAAAAATACAACCGTCAAGAAATGCGGACATGGGTTCATCTGGGGATAACGGGTATTTGAGAATAAAGTTCTTAGGAAAATTTTTGGACCAAAGAGAGATGAACAGATAGGTGAATGGAGAAGACTACATAACAATGAACTGCATGGTCTTGATAGGAAGCCAGATATAATAAGAACAGTTAAGTCTCGTAGACTGCGATGGGCAGGACATGTTGCGCGTATGGGGAATGAAAGACGTGCATGGAAATTTCTTGTAGGAAAGCCAGAAGGAAAACGTCCAGTTGGTAGACCAAGAATGAGGTGGGAGAACAACATTAACTATTACCTATGATTTGAGGGAAGTAGATTATATAGGGAATGATTGGAAAGCATTAGCTCAGGATAGGGATGTATGGAAAGCTTATGTCCGCGCGGCCTTGAACCTACGGGTTCGATAGTGCCAGTGAGTAAGTAAGTAAGTAATAGAAATTGATATGTCAAATTTAATAAAAATCAACCCATTAAAACCCATGTTTGATATGTTGTAAAATATTCACTTAATGATTGTAAATCGTATCCACTTCCATTACGGTTTACAAATTATACTGAGGTAGCTGTTATGAGCCCAACTGGATTTCTTAGGCTTAAAGGACCTTCGGGACCCTAGCCGAGCGTTATTATGAGGATGTACAGTTTACATGTTTTGAAATAAACAAATGGAGTCTTATTTTAAACTCTTTTATTACTAAAGTATAAATAATTAGTAACCCTAAATATCTCTAGCCCTAATTCTATTCTAAGCCTATATTAAACTACAGTACTTTCTTGGGGGGGGGTTGAGAAGGGAGTTGTGGAATTTTTAAATCTAACCAAATCTACATAATTAAAATATTATATCCCTTAGCCAAAAATATAGTATTAAAACAGTCTACATTGTTTAGAATTCTATCAGAATAGTTAAGGTAATTGATTCTTTTACAAAAAGACATGGATTACATATTAAGAAAAATGGTCGGTGACTTACCCTCCAGCAGTACACACACAGACAGACGCGAGACCCTCACTTCTCAAGTGTTATATACCAAAAATGACCTCGAGTCACCCATAACTGTATCAACTAACCTTCCAAAGAACTAAATGTAGGGATGTTTACAGTTAGCTTCAACAAGACTTTGAATGTCTAAAGTCCATCTCAAACGACAACAGACTTTGAATGTCTAAAGTCCATCTCAAACGACTTTGCTCGAATAATTAAGATAATCTATAAAACAATAAAAAAATCTATATAAAGAACTATGTATTTATCACAGTATGTTTTGGTTTTTTGTTCTACATTAAAATTATAAGGGTCTTCTAGGGCTGTCGCGCTCGGAGCTTTGGAGCTTATTGTAAACATATGTATGTTAACATTTCCAATTTACTTATATAAATTTCTAGACTCGAGAATCTCACACAAGGAGATGGAAACGACGACGAACTCCTAAATAAACAGAACTTTGACTGGGATAACGAATTTACGGGATGAATCATAAATATAGCTATACGTGTAATCGTGTTGTGTGATAAAAATATTACCATTACAGGAAATATGAAATTACCGTTGGAATGGCAACTATTCAAATTACAACAATGGAATAAAACAGTGTAGAACTTACGGAATTAGTCAAAATGTCGTTGAATATGCAACAGCGAATTACAATTGCTGCATGGGCAATAACGTATGCTAATGATCGTGAGGCCGCAAGACGGGAGTTTAACGTAGCATTGCAGCCGTCGACTGTGGGGAAGTGGAGAAAACGACTGCTGGAAACGGGAAGGATGCAGAAAATCAAACCTCCTGGAAGGCCTCGCATTAGCACTGATGCAGAAACAACGAAGAGAATTGTGGAGGCGTTCGAAGCTAGCCCATAAAAATCAACCCGCCAAGCTG
Organism: Diploptera punctata; assembly: GCA_030220185.1. Lineage (NCBI taxonomy): Eukaryota > Metazoa > Arthropoda > Insecta > Blattodea > Blaberidae > Diploptera > Diploptera punctata. Next base: position 1,140,240 of record JASPKZ010003876.1, read on the forward strand.
CATGTGAGCTTCATATCAGTCAACCGTGTGTGTGTCGTATTTTGAAGAGTGAGAAGTACCGCCCCTTCAAACCGATTCGTGTCCACGAACTTAATGAAGACGATCCTGACAGGCGGATGGGATTTTGTGAATTTGTTTTAAAGGAATCAGCAAACGACGAACATTGGTTCAGAAAATTGCACTTTTCTGATGAAGCTGTTTTCCATGTGAACGGACGTGTTAATCGACACAATTGTCACTATTATGGTAAACAGAATCCTAATGTTATTGAAGAGACACGTTTAAGTCACTGTTTGGGCTATGATCGGATGGGAAGGACTGTTAGGAATGCGAATTTTGGATGAGACTGTTAATGGTGATCGGTATAGTGATATCCTTAGATAAATTGTTCTGCCGATAATGTAAAGTGCTGAACATGAACAATGTTTATTCCAGCAGGATGGTGCGCCTCCTCACTATGCAATTGCGGTGAGGGATATTTTGGATGATCATTTGCAAAAAGGTGGGTGGGAAAAAAAGGCCCCATTGAATGGCTAGCCCGTTCCCCTGACCTCACAGCATGTGACTATTGGTTGTGGGGTTATTTGAAGGAGAAGGTTTATGCCTGGAAACCTCAAGACGTTAACATGCTGAAATTAGTGATTGAGGAAGAAATTAGAGCTATTCATCTAAACATGTATCATAACGCAATGAATGACTTCATGAAGTGTTGCCAATTATGCTTGGATGCAAACGGCGAACAGTTTGAAGCAATAAAGTGACTTGCTTAGTGTTGTTGTAAGTGGTTTGTTTTGTCTTATTCTATTGATGTAATTTGAAGGATTCCCTTTCCAATGACATCATATTTCTTTTAATAATATTATTTTCGTCATAAAATGCTGTCAAACGTATAGCAATATCTCTGAGTCATCCTGTATTATTATCAATTTAACTACACCAATTACTCCCAGGAAATAACAAAAATGAATATCCAATAAATTAACATAGTCTAGAAACTCCTAACAAAGGGGAGGCTCAAACATCTACAATCAGGAGATTGGATGGACCGACAAAATTCGTTATTAAGAATCGAACGATGTCAAAGATGTTAATCAACCTATGATCTATCTATATAAATTTCTAGCCATTATCTCACAAGGGATCTGTAAACCATTTCATGACGAAACCTACCTTGAAATTTCTTCCAGAGAAGCGTTGTGATGTACCAAGATTATATACACACAATTAGCTGACGTTTTTAATTGCAAGGCACAGAAACCGAAGCCAGAATCCAGCAATAACAACCCACTCTACGAAGCATATGGACTCCTTGCATTACTAAGAGCGGTGTGAAGTGAGGCTGGACGCAGCACGGACGGCAAATAATGATGGTTATCCAATCTACTAGTTCAGGTGTTGTATTACTTACCTATAGTTTAAATGAGACGTTTGGCGCTGTAATTTAGTGCCTTGCAGTTAAAAACGGCAGATATTTTTGGATACATTCTTTGTACATCACAATACTTATCTGGGAGAAATTTCAAGATACGTTTCGCAAGCAAATGTTGACAGTTCCCTTGTTAGTAATTTATATAACAATGCTCTTTAATTACTGATATTTAGTGCCGCTAATTAATTCTGGGCGTTAAAGGTTTGTTAAATTATTCCCAGAGGACGCTTAATTCAAGCATGCAGTTATTTTATGCGCCGTGAATCTACGACAAGAGGCCTAAGGCTTTACTTTATTTCCAAAGAAACCATATTCTGGTTTTCACGCTTTTAAACCCCTTTTGACTCCGCCTGGTTTCCAACAGCAAACGTTACAAGTGGATTTTATAAATCAAGTTGATTTATCATAAGTAATGCCACGAGTGATTTCCAAATTAAGTGAGGAGTGAATTTATCTAGAGAATTTGGAAATCAAGAGTGGCATTTGTTAGGACTATTTAACGAATAAAATTAACCTGTTTACTCACAAATCATTATTTAACTATAGTTATTTTAAAATATTTATATATTTAATGTAAACGGCGATGTTTGAAAAGAAATGAGAAACGATAGGTGCGCTTCATCTGCTTCCTTTGTTTATCACTGCAACCTGATCATATTATTTATTGCCAAAGGAACGCAATATTGTAAGAATGCTCTCTAGTGGAGAAAAAATGAAACACATCAAATTGTATATTAATACATTTCTGATGTCGTATGATGTAAATATGACAATTTTATTTTTCTGGATTATTACCTGGGGAAAAAAATACATTTAAGAAAGTGCAAACAGCGGTTTCTTTTTTTGATGGTATAATCAATTGCTACAAATGTTTTTATATATGTGTTGACATTCATGCACTATATATACAATCTGGTAGCCGTATTTCTCACGGGCTCAGTCACTGCAAAATAATGGCCAAACCTGGTCAGAATATTAAAAAGGAGGAGCTTTCTTTAATATGGTAATTATAACACATATTTCGTGAAACACGACTCTGATTGGTTGTAAAACAGAAATCATTGAAACGTGATTGGTCATTGAGTCCCATTTGGGGCATGAGTTAAATAGTCAACTAAATATTTTATAGATTGACACACAAAAAGTAGGCCCATTTACTGCTCTTTGAGAATGTTGAAATACTGCTCTGCAATTTAGTTCAACCATAAAACTCTGTAATATTTTTCCCTTGGATCAATTTGAAGGAAGGATCTTAATGTATAATAATTCATGCAGGTAGTTTGATGCACATGTTGATGATAATTTTGTAACTTTCAAACTAGATCTAATATCAGATGCAGGTTCTTGAAGTTAGATTTAAGAAACTGCAGTGTTAGTAACATCTGCAGAAAGAGATATTTCCCTACTTATTAGAAAATTATTCTCAACTTGCTTTACGATTAGTCACAGATGGCGGACTGGTGGTTCTTTGCTGGTCACTCTCCAAATGTTCTCAGCAGATATGGAATAATTCACCCATTTCTTGCTTTCAATAAACACAGGTTTATTTTTAAACAAAAAGATAATGTAAAGTTAGCAGGTCGTGCATCACGATAATGTTTTATTTATCCCGAGAGAGTTAAGGTGGTAACGCCTTCTGTTGTACTCAACCAGCACAAACATACAAAATACATATTGCAATTATACATAGATACGAGTTTTGAAAAACGAAAAATTATCTTCCCTTCTTCTTCTTCTTCTTCTTCTTCTTCGTCCATAAAAGTTTAGGCATATATGCCTGTTACGTTCTCACTGATGAATGTTGTACCCTTGCTTGCTTTGACGGCCCTGAGATCTCTCCACTGTTGGACAATAACGAAGGCAAATTAATCATCCAGTTTTGGTATTCATGCATGTACTTAGGGATAGTGAAGTGCATTCCAAAACTTCTATCAAAAACCTAACCTCAACCTTCCATGGTGGAACCTGCTTATAACTGCACGGTTAGTAAGTCCCGTGGCTACTGCAATAATGCATAAAGCTCCTACCATAAAGCTTAAAGCTCTGGGCAGTAATAAAGCTTGAATACATATACATACATATAGCATATACAACAAAATTCTATTAATATGACATAGTTAATTGATCGCGTAACTAATGAGAACAAAATAGAAAATAGATTAACCATATTAATCGCTAGCAGAGTATCCGTGGCTGGGCCCTGTTCAAGGACACGTTTCAATACTCTAAATAGGCAATCTACTAGACATTATTATTTGTCAGTATGTTCTAGGAACACTACGCCAAGATAATCTAAGCTGAGCATATAATTCATAATCATGATTCGTAAGCATGGGGAATATTTAACTATCGTACTGTACCAAATTATACTGAGGTTCAAATGTTGTTCTACGATTATAACCGGAAAAGTTATTCTTATGTAATAATAATAATTTGAGGATTCTTTTTATTTAATTTTTAATCTAAGAAATGATTTAAATAGTGTATAACTAAATGCTATTTATCTTGTAATGTTAAAAAATAATACATTAATTTTGTAACATCGATATGAAATGTAACAATGATTACGTCACATATATTGTTATGATAAACAAAAGATACTGAATTCACAGACAGAAGTTTGCAACAAACGAATGTTCAAATAATGTGGTCTTATGATTGGTTATAAAGAAATGAAGACGGGCTTATCGTGTTCTTTCTTGATGATGTCATTACCAATCAGAAACTGACAACGTTATAATTTTCAACACAGAAGAGGAAGAGATGGCTACAAGAACGTAAAAACGATAGACGCCATTGAATGATCTTTATATAAACGTTTAAATAATTAGTGTTTTTATTGAATTATATTAATTCAATAAACAAGGAAAACAACAATAAAAATTATGTAAGTCTAGTGAAATATATAATTATTTATAATTTAATAGTGCCGTAATATTTAAATAAATTAAATAGCATATATATATATATATATATATATATATATATATATATATATATAAAGTGAATATACTAGTTTTCGTTTGTCTAAATTACTCAAAGTTAAGATCATCTCCCACATTCAGCTTGGGCAATCGAATCAATGGTCGGAATACCGACCAAGTGTAACTTCAGTGATAATAAATTTACAAGAGTGTGTTAATACTAAGGAAGGCTCCTAATAATGTATATTACTTCAACATTCCTCTCGTATACTTAGATAAGATATCAGCTCTACCGAACTTGAACCTGAGTAGTCCGGCGCACCAACTCTCCATATACCATATCCTTGGACAACAAATAAACCTCGTATTAATCCCTGTCTTCCCCCAGTGCTAAAACAAACCATGACATCATAAACACTAAATGGGAAAATTGTTCCATTTTACATTTCCTATGAAATGTGTACACCTTAGACCAGTGCTCGCCGTAATTATAAAGCAAGGCACTTCTATATTATTTATGTTTCGAGAAAACTGCGCATTTGCAGACCAAAATGTATAAGGCATTTTGATTATGGAATTAATACTTAAAAGGATTGCATTTTTTTTACTATCACTCTGTGTAGCTAGTACATAAGGTACTGAAGAGGATAATGCAGAATATAACATTTAGTAATTTTGTGATAGTGTTTATTTAATGATAATATTTTTAATTTTCCTAAACAAATAATTAATTATTTTCCTAGATTATTTTTAGTGTATAAGTGAGGTACGGTATATTATTTCTTCTTCCTCAATAGACCCAATAAATGACAATTAAAATGTATTATTTAATAGCATTATTCTTAAACATGTTATATGAATTGCCTCTCTTTACCTTAAATTACAAAAATGTGAACTAAATAAAAAATACAGTGGAACTATAAACAAAGAATATCAGAAAGAGAGACTTCAGGGTCTAAGAAAATAATCTGAAATATCATTTCTTCAGTAGATTCAGAAAGGGAAGGTCATGTATAGACAATGTCTTTACACTGAAATAACTCATAGAAAAGAGAAGAGAACATAACTTAGAAACTCACATAGGATTTATAGATTTGGATAAGGCCTTCGATCGAGTAAACAGACAAAAATTATGGGAAATATTACGAATGGAAGGATGCCCGCTGTGCCTTGTTGAAACAATAAAGAAATTACATGAAGACACAAATATAATTATAGATACCGGATTCAAAATAACAGATGCAATCGAAACAAATACTGGATTACGACAAGGATGTAGTTTATCACCCACTTTGTTTAATATATATATATATATATATATATATATATATATATATAGACGATATTTTAAATAAATGGAAAGTTTTAGTGAATCCAGGAATAAGAATAGATAATAAAGTGTGCATAAATTTTCTATTTGCTGACGATGTAATCATAATACAGAAAAATGAAGACGACTTACAGAAATCAATGCATGCATTAAATGAAATATGTAAATTATATGATCTAAAGATTTCTCTAAGGAAAACGAAGACCATGGCTTTTAGAGGAAGAGATCCAGTGAGATCCAAAATTATTTTAGAAAATCAAAGTATAGAACAGGTATCTAGTTTCAGATATTTGGGCTGTGATGTTGGCTACAATGTGGAAAGAGATATTGACTCCAAAATAAATAAATTTCAGACGGTGTGTGGAACAATACAGAGAACATTCAACAATAAAATTAGAAAAGAAACCAAGATAAAAAAATGAAAAAAACAGAAGGATAGAATACAGACGGCGGAGATGAGGTTCCTAAGACAAGTAAAAGGATGTACAAGATTTGATAGAATAAGAAATGAGGGTATAAGTGAAGAATTGGAAGTACAGCCTTTATTGGATAAAGTCACGAATTACAGACAGAAATGGATTGATCATATGGATGGAATGAGTAAGGAGATATATCCATTGTTAGCAAGAAATTATCAAGCAAGAGGAAGACGTGATGTTGGAAGACCTAGAAGACGTTGGGCTGATGCATTATGAAGTCGGAACGGGCAATTGCCTAATCCTGGAGTGATGATGATGATGATGATTATTATGATGATCGTTTCTTAAAGTTCTTTATTATTATTATTATTATTATTATTATTATTATTATTATTATTATTATTATTTAATAAAAAATGGAACGAAGAAACAAATAAAGGAATAAAATTAGATAAAACACACTACTTGAAAACATTATATGCTGATGACCAGGTAATAATAGCAAATACAGAAGACGAACTTCAGAGGAATATTTTTAAACTACATAATATATGTGAACAATATAATCTCAAAATATCCATAGAAAAAACTAAGGTAATGGCATTCCAAGGGAAAAATCAAATCAGATCGAAAATAGTAATAGGAAACAAAATCATAGAACAGGTGAACCATCTCAATTATCTAGGATGTGACATTTCATTTAATTATGACAATGATATAACTAATAAAATAGCAAAATTCCAGGGAATATGTGGTACGATAAAACGATCACTAAATAACAAAACAAGAAGAGAGACCCAACTGAAATTTTATAAAATGTTGGCAGTACCGGTACTGCTCTATGGTTCAGAAGCCTGGATACATAAAAAACAAGACCTAAGTAGGATAACGGCGGCAGAAATGAAATTTTTGAGATCTGTTAAAGGGTGCACTAAGGAAGACAGAATCAAGAACACAGAAATAAGACAGTAACTTGAAATATTTGCAATAACTGATAAAATAGATACATATAGACAAAAATGGAAGCAACACATAGACAGAATGAATGAAGATAGATATCCAAAACAAATAACAAAATACAAACCTAAAGGCACCCGAGATGTGGGCAGACCTAGAAAGAGATGGGCTGAAGTCGGAACGGGTCAACAGACCTAATCCATGAATGCAGATGATGATGATGATTATTATTTAATGCAACTTGAATTTGATGTAGAAATTTATATTTTGTCCTTATATTTTATACCTTGTCCAGTCAATGTTTAACGGCGAGTGCACATATTAAATTGTACTTGAACAAATAATCGATTAGTAATTGAGAGACGGTTAGAAGCAAAGGGGTGTAAATGATTTTTTTTTCGCAAAAACAAGTATGGTGCATAATTACATTCTTGAAGTCCAATTTTATTTAGCGGTAAAGGGATATAATGGTATACGTTAGGAATAGATAATGAATAGATGCTATCATTTTAATTACCTATGATGTTTTAATAGTTCCACTTGAAACTTGTTTTTATCAATACTGTCAATACTGCAAATCTTGGACTTGAACCCTTTGCTTCTAACCACCTCAATTGCAGAAAAATGAACCTTCAACTTACGGCTGTTCGACTTCAGTCTATAAATTAACTATATACTTACTTAATACAGGCTTTCCACTTTACAGCAATTTGCCTTTTATTCCAGCTTTCCAGAGGTTCCTATCTTCCCATTGTCCATCTTCCATACCCCTCTTCATCATGGCATCATATATTCCCTCATACCATGCTCTTCTACTTCTCCCCCTCCTCCTTCTGCCTGGTACCATCCAATCCAACACCTGTTTAGGCCACTGGTCTTCCGGCATCCGTTGTCCATACCATTGTAGAGCTCACTTTGTTATCCTATCGATAACAGTTTCCTGTGCATCCATTTCTTGTCTGATATATGTATTTCCAATATGTTGTAGCCTGGATATTCTCATACTTCTCCGTAATCCATCCATTTCTGTCGCCAAAATTCTTTTCTGCATCCTTTCATTTATTGTCAGCTTTCTGATCCATATGTAAGTATACTTTCTATTATTGTCTGTATAATCCCTTTTTTTGTTTTTCTGGTCAAATTTCTATTCCAAAAAAGACCATGCAGGGATCTAATCGCCTTCCTTGCACAATTTACTCTGTTAATAATATATTTTTCACAAGTACCAGATTTATCTATTATAGATCCAAGATATTTAAATTCTTCAACACGTTTAATTATCATATTATTTATTTGTAGGTGTTCTGAATTTCCTCCGATTACCATATATTCTGTTTTAATATAATTTATCTTCAGTCCACCTACCTCAAATGCATCGACCAACTTTCTGATCATATATTCTATATCTTCTTTATCTTGTCCTATTATAATCTGGTCATCAGCGAATAATAAATTGTGCAGTAAATGGCCATTAATATCGATTCCCATTCCCCTACATGACTTATTCCATTGCATTAATACATCTTCTAAATATATCTTGAACAATGTTGCTGACATCCCGCATCCTTGTCTTAATCCTTTTGTTATATCAAATTCTGAGGATATTCTATTTCCAACCTTGATACTTGCTTTACAATCATACATTCTTTTTATAAAATGTGTGAGAGATTTAGATATTCCAAACTTCTCCATTGCCACCCAAAGCTTGTTGATGCACTATATAATATTGAAATAGCATATTATAAATATTAAATCACGCCTAAAATGTTTACTTATTGAGGCTTTAGCTCCGTCAGTTTTATTTTTTTTTTTCATTTTCAAATAATGTATAACGTAGCAAATAACTCATGATAACGGAATAAAGCGTTACACTCGCAAAGAAGAACTTACATAAAAGTTGTCAATATTTGCTTAGAAGAGACTACAAGCAGCCAGCTCCTGATTTCAACTGGTAGACAATTCCAACGGCGGGAAAGTGAGACAGTGGAGATAAAATATGTATAAGATATTCTCTGATATTTAGATGGTTATAAAGGGCTTCCAATATAAAACCGGACCGGCCTCACGGAGTTTCACCCGGCACGCAGTGTTGTCTCTTCCTCCCGCAATTCACCCTGCCTGCCACCCGTCCTTGAACTGTTTCTTACCTTATAGAAAATGCTGGAAATGTTGTCCTTAGACAATGAACACGTGTACATTTGTAAGGTTTGAGTTTTAACAATTTTGTTGCTGTATGTGTAGAAGATACTGAAATCCCAACTTGTTGTGCTAATTTCGGTAATGATTTTTGTGGTGAACGTTCCAATTTTTCGCTAATTTCGTCTAATTTTTCTTCTGTGAGAACCGTACGCCTTCGGGTGTGTTTCTTATTTTGTACTGAACCAGTGGTCTCAAATTTAGTCACAAGATCGTGGATTGTCGATCTGGAAGGAGGTAATTGTCCAGGGAAGTTCCGAATAAGTTCCTCGCGAACGCGACGAGCTGATTCGTATTTATAATAACATTTACACACATAAATTCGCTGCTCTAATGTCAGCTGACGTCTCATCTTGCCGAACGATAGTAAACTGACTAGTTTAAGGACGAGCGGCTGGCAGAGTGAAATGCGGACAAGGAGAGAGCGCTGCTTGACGGGTGAAACCCCGTGAGGCCGGTCCGGGTTTATATTGTAAGCCCGGTATATTTCTTCTTCTTCACATAACGGTTTAGGTTTTAGACTTGTTGCATCTTCATAGCATCCTTCCATCTTTTAAAGGATCTTCCTACATCTCTTCGACCTATTGGCTCATAATTATATATTCATTTTGGAATTATATTCTTGTGCATTGCTCCAGAGTGTGCATTCCATTTGATAAGATGTTCTTCTATTTTTTTCGCTTATGGGATATTGAATAATAATCGTGTATATTCATTGCGTAAATAATGTATTTTGTGCATCATTTCGTTCTTTTTAAAAATTGCATCTCTGCACTATGTGACCTACTTTTAATTTTATTTGTGGGAACCTACACTTGATTTCCAACAGGAAAGTTGTTGCGACGGTTTTATAAAACTTGATTATTTTATATTTTTCTCCTTTTGTTGTTTTTAACGTTCTGTGGATAGTAACACATATATTTTTAAATGTGCTTTATTTTGTATTAATAACTCTCATCATTTAATTTCAAACATTTATCTCGAAGTCTAAATAAATAAAAAATAAAATTCTTTCCACTTGTTTATCGTGAACAACTATAATCTGCCTAATAGTTTACCCCAAAATGCCATAACTCTCGTTCTTTGCGCCGAGAATGTGAAATTTAGGTTTTTACGTATTTTAATTAGTGTACATAATATCGTAAGTTAGCCGTTATTAGTGAGACGAAAAAGAAAGGAAGAGGATCAACAGAAATGGGAGATTATCATATGATCTATTCAGGAGTAGAAAAGACAGAAAGAGCCAAATCTGGAATTGCTATTTTAATAAAACAAAATTGGAGAAAAAAACAACTTATTCCAGGATAAGTGACAGAATAATAACATTAAGATTAGGAAGAGATAATTTAACAATAATAGGAATATATGCCCCATCTACTGGAAATAAAAAGGAAGCAGAGAAATTCTATAATTAATTACAAGATATAAAGGATAGAATAAATAAAAATGACCAGATAGTAATATTAGGAGACTTCAATGACAGAATTGGAAATAAAACCATTAAAGATTTAATTGGCCCACATGGAGGAAATGAAGTAAATGATGAAGGGATAATTTTAAGAGATTTTTGTATGTATAACCAGCTACGAATTATAAATACATTTTTCAAACATAAAGAAATACATAAGTTTACTTGGATGAGTCGGGGATCCAGATCTATAATAAATTACATAATAGCAAACAGAAAATTTTGGACACAAATAATGGATACGAGAGTCTATAGGGGGACAGAAATAGATTCTGATCACTTTTTAGTGGTTGGAAAAATTAGGTTATTTTAGAAGGAAAGTAGAAAAGAAATCAGAAAACGAAAAATACAAAGTACAGCTATTAGAACAAGATAGTATAAGACAGTTATATGAAATATCGAATAAAACAAAACTTGAAAACAAGAGTTGGAGATGTAGAAATAGATTGGATAAAATTACAAGAATCAATAAAAAAAGCAGCAAATGAATGTTTGGGAACCTCCAAAAATAGACAAAAAAATCGATTGAAAGTTTGGAATGAAGAAATAAAAGAAGCAATCAGTAATAAGAAGATAGCTTATTTAAAATGGCTTAATTCTGGGACTATTAATGATAGAGTAGAAGCAATCAGTAATAAGAAGATAGCTTATTTAAAATGGCTTAATTCTGGGACTATTAATGATAGAATAGAAGCAATCAGTAATAAGAAGATAGCTTATTTAAAATGGCTTAATTCTGGGACTATTAATGATAGAGTAGAAGCAATCAGTAATAAGAAGATAGCTTATTTAAAATGGCTTAATTCTGGGACTATTGATGATAGAGTAGAAGCAATCAGTAATAAGAAGATAGCTTATTTAAAATGGCTTAATTCTGGGACTATTAATGATAGAGTAGAAGCAATCAGTAATAAGAAGATAGCTTATTTAAAATGGCTTAATTCTGGGACTATTAATGATAGAGTAGAAGCAATCAGTAATAAGAAGATAGCTTATTTAAAATGGCTTAATTCTGGGACTATTAATGATAGAGTAGAAGCAATCAGTAATAAGAAGATAGCTTATTTAAAATGGCTTAATTCTGGGACTATTAATGATAGAGTAGAAGCAATCAGTAATAAGAAGATAGCTTATTTAAAATGGCTTAATTCTGGGACTATTAATGATAGAGTAGAAGCAATCAGTAATAAGAAGATAGCTTATTTAAAATGGCTTAATTCTGGGACTGTTAATGATAGAATAGATTACAAACACAAAAGAGCAATAGTCAGAAAATTATCTAGAAAATTAAAAAATGAAGGATGGGAAAGTTTCATAAAAAATATAGAAAGAGATGTCACAGGAGCAAAAAGATATGGTTTCAAAGTATTCCAGCGATTAAAAGAAGAGTGTACGGATAAATTGGCTATAAATGGAATGACATCAGAACAATGGACACAGCATTTCAGACAGTTATTATATGCAGAGGAAGAAGAAACAAATACACCTCCTTGTCCCACAGAAGAATATAATGCTATAACATTGGATGAAGTGATAGAAACTATGAAGAAAATGAAAAATAGAGAAGCTAGTGTAGTAGATGGTATACCAATGGAGCTTTGGAAATATGGTGGGAAACCACTCTATATTAGATTGGTACAAATTTTTAATGATATATGGGCACAAGGAATAATACCTCAGGACTGGAAAACACCATTAGTAATACCCATCCATAAGAAAGGAGAAAAAAGTAACTGTTCAAATTATAGAGGTATATCATTGTTGACAACAGCATCTAAAATATATACATCCATTTTAAAACGAAAACTTCAGAAAATTACAGAAGATAAAATTGGAGAGGAACAATGTGGATTCCGAAAAGGCCGATCGTGTATCGACGCTACATTTGTTATAAAACAACTAACTGAGAAGTGGAAAGAATTTAATATCCCCCTATATATATTATTTTTAGATTTTGAAAAGGCCTATGATAGAGTCAAACGGGACAAAATGTGGAAAATATTGGAAAGCTACCAAGTCCCCAATAATCTAATAAATGCTATAAAAAGTTTATATGAAACCACATTTATAAAAGTAAAGTTAGATCATGGGAAAATAACAGATAAATTTGAAATTAACCAAGGTTTAAGACAGGGGTGTGGACTATCTCCATTACTGTTTATTCTATATCTAAATAAAATTGTCCAGGAGTGGAAAAAACTAAACCCCCCAGGAGTAAAAATATGTAGAGGAAATCAAATACAAACAATAATCTTCGCAGATGATCAAGTACTTCTAGCGGAGAATGAAGATGATTTGCAGAGATCAGTGTTTAAATTGCAGAATACCCTGGAAAAATACAACATGAAAATATCTGAAAATAAAACCAAATCCATGGCAATCACTGGAAAGGGACTTTCGAGAGTAAAAATAATAATAAATAATAAACCAATAGAACAAGTAACACACTTTAATTATTTAGGTAATAATATATCACAGTTTCATAATCAAAAGATGTGGAAACAAATTTAGAAAAATATAAACAGATTAAATGGTATAATTAGGAGAAATTTTGGAAAACAAATGAGGAAAGAAATCCAATTGAGATTTCATAATGCCATAGCCAAACCTGCTCTACTATACGGAAGTGAATGCTGGACACTTCGAGCAAAAGATAAATCCCGCATTAATAGTTCACAAATGAGATTCCTCCGATCACTAACTGGAGTAACATTAAGGGATAGAATGAAAAGTGATGAGATAAGGATGCAGTGGAATAGTAGGGAAATGGTTGAACATATACAAAATTATCAGATTAAATGGTTCCAACATGTCCAGAGAATGTCAAATTCCCGTTTACCAAAGATGATTTACCACCTCAACCCTAAAGGCAAAAGAGACCTCGGAAGACCCTTCAACCGATGGAAAGATCAGTTTTTGTAGTCGCAGAACGGGCATCATCATCCAATACTGCATTCGGAAGAAGAAGAAGATTATGGTTACCATATTCAGGGTTTGTTCTAGGTATTGTATTGTATTCAATAGACTGTGATGCGCAGACGTCTGCGCAAAAGCAACAAGTTTGTTTTAAATTAATCATATCGAGTTTTACCATGACTTAGCTCACACACAAGGACATAGGCACAAGACAATCTCTCCTTACACTGGTAAACTTTGCAGGTTTTTCTGCTTGTGAGGCTGGAAGGCGTTTGAGAGTCCCTTCATCTACAGCTCAGAGGTGTGTGAGGTTATCCAGAGAAGGGATTGAAAACCGTCGTGTTGGTTCAGGTTGAAGACGTGTTTCCACTCCACAAAAGAATGAAGCTTTAATTGCAGAAGCCCACAGGAACCCCTTCAAAACTGCTTCTCAAATTTAGGAAAATTCTCAAATTCCGTGGATCAGTGCGAACAGATCTGCGGCGTTTAAATGATGCAGGAATTTTTGCACGGACAGCAGCAAAGAAGGAACACCTGACAGACAATCACAGATTGTTTCGGCTCGCCTTTGCAGAGGAAAATGCCAACCTTGATTGGAATAATATAATATTCTCGGATGAGGTGATATTTTCTTCTACTCATGACGCCAAAGTGATTGCCTATCTCCAAATGGGTCTCGATTGAGTGCAGAATACGTGGTTAGACAATTTCGTCAAGGTCGCGTATTTGTGTCGTGTTGGGGCTGGATATCACGGGACGGTCTGTGTATATTATGGAAGCTGAATGAAAAACTAAACAATGTGCAGTATAAGGCTATACTAGAGAACATCTTGATTCCATCTGTGAGGATGACATATCCTGATGGAAATATCGAATTCATACAGGATAATCATCTTGTCCACACTTGTCGAGCGGTTTCAAACTGGTTCTCGGAGAGGCATGATATCAGAGTGATAGACTGGCATCCCTGTTCACCAGAATTGAATCCAATCGAAGATGTGTGGGCTAAGATGCAAATAGAGTTGAACTATTAATTGGCCTGCAGATGCACGAAAGACGAAATATGGCTTATGGGCACAAATTCAAGACGTCTGGGATGCTCTAAGCCGATCGTCTGTAGAAATCCTGTAGAAATTTGATTGCATCAATTCCCGGCACACTGAGGGTAGTAATAGATGCTGAGGGTTCATACACCCATTGTTGATTTTGTTTTTGTTAAAGTTTTCATTTTAGAGCGTATTATTTTATTTCCTCATTTATTTATTAGAAAAAGGTTTTAATTTATATTTGTATGCGTTTTGTGTTTGCATTAAATCCATAAAACTCAAATATAAAATTATATTACAGGCGAAATGTTATTATAATATTCAGTTTAAAAAAAAAAGTATAACAGTAATCGAACCCGTGAGGTTAAGAACGCAGGTAATATCCGTTAAACCTCTCGACCACGGAAACACACTAAACTAAGCTCTCTCTTTCATGTTGCTTGAGTGTACACTGCGTTAACTATCAAACAACCCAGTACAATTACTGAAAACATGTTGATGTGAATACAGCTTCTGCGAGCGCTCACGAAGTTCCCCGATCGATTGATAGAATCTGCTGATGACTCGTTTTTTTTTTGTCTCAGGGTGTACGATTTCCATACTGTCAGTTAGTTAGGTAGTTAATTAGTTAGATAGCTGGGGATGTTCATTTTATTTACAAATTGTTGTGATACACTGGCCAATTTTAATTTCAAATCTAGTAATACGAATGTATATGATTCTTTTTTTTAAATTGTGTATTGTACTATTTCCATTTTTGAAGAAATCGTTCCCTCCATTCTAATTACAACTTTATTTATTTATTTTTTTACTTTCTAAAGCAAGCATATAATGATCGTAATATGTGAATATTATTTCTTGTGTTCCAGGTACGTTTCTGATGACTACTTTAGCAATTATTAATGACCAATTGAAGGTAAGTTAGTTTTAATAAATTTTATGTAAATATGAAGTGTAATCTGGTTGTTACCTATCATTTATTAAAAACGAGAAGACGCTTCATTTCATTCTCATTTTCTTAATACACCGTGATTCAAAATTGACTTTACAACTTTACAAGCTTATAGAAATGTATTTAGAAGACCTACAGAATTGGTTTTAATGTCATATGATAGCACAACTCATCAAGTTTTCACCGACATAGTTTTATAGTACCTAGTTCTCTCACCGCGTGCGCTAACGTAGTTCATCTCTAAATGGCTTCTTTCACAGGTGCCGAGCGTGCTCGGTGTGTTTGTGTTCGAAGAAACCAAATTTGCGACAATTGTTCAGCGTAGATTTCGTACCCAGTATGGTAAGGATCCTCCTAGCAGGCCAACAATTCATTCTTGGCACCAAACATTTGTTAGGACTGGCTGTTCTGTTAGTAATTCCAAGCATACTGGCCGTCCACGTACGGCTGAAGCTGTGGTTGAACAACTTTGCTCGGAGCCCTAGGAAATCAAGGCGGCGTGCGTCACGTGAGACTGGCATTTCACAACCGACCATTTGGCGCATACTACGGAGACGTTTGCACTTGAAACCAGACCGATTTTCGATGGTGCAACACATTACTGATAATGATAAGATGGTTCGACGTGATTTCTGTGCAGAAATGCTTGGTCGGATTGAGGAAGATGAAACGTATTTGAACCACGTAATCTTCAGCGACGAGTCTACATTCCACGTCAATGGCAAAGTAAATACCCATAACTGCAGGATCTGGGGCTCTGAACCTCCACATCTCCATCTGCAACACGTACGTGACAGCCCGAAAGTGAATGTGTTTTGTGCCCTAAGTAAAACTAAAGTTTACGGCCCCTTCTTTTTCCAAGAAAAAACGATCAACGCTACGATTTATCTGGATATGCTACAACAGTTTCTTATCCCACAGATAGATGCAGACGACCAAGAAGACACATTCAATTTCAACAGGATGGTGCACCTCCACATTACCTCATCGACGTCCGTGATTTTCTGAACATGAGGTTTCCTGGTCGGTGGATTGGTCATGGGGTACCAACAACTTGACCACCTCGGTCTTCTGATTTAACGCCACTGGACATTTTCTTATGGGGGTTCCTTAAAGATAAAGTGTACGTTCCGCCCCCAACTGCCAATCTTGCTGAGCTCCGAAACCGAATCACCGCCGCAGCTGCGTTACTGAAGCCGGATATGCTGCAACGTGTGTGGGAGGAGATTGATTTCAGGTTGGATGTTTGCTGCATGACCAACGGAAGCCACATTGAACCACGTTGACTGAATAGGTGAAAACTTGATGAGCTGTGCTATCCTATGACATTTAAACCAATTCTGTAGGTCTTGCAAATAAATTTCTATAAGCTTGTAAAGTCAATTTTGAATCACGGTGTATAAGCATATTTCTTTACTAACTTTTATTGGCAGTCTTCCAGTCATTGTAAATTGCGTTGCGACGAAAAATCCCATAAATACGAGAACACGACCATTATCTAAATACTGATAATGTTTAGAATATGTATTACATAAATAAATGAAGTTATAATTCTCATGAGGTTGAGAAGTTCTAAATCATATCAGATATGGGTGGTGTATAGAGACGTAATTTTCAACATCATCTGTGCCATAAGTATGCGATTATTTTATCTGTAGCCGAAGTTAATGAATCTGCGCGGGAATTTAGGGGTTGTGTTCAGTACCATGAGATTTTAGCAATCGTCGACTTGCCTCCAGTCAAGTCCCGAAACATTATGTAACACTGGACAAAACTGAAATTTGCATCTCAGAAAAATTACATGATTATAATGTATTTGTATGCCTCGATTCTAAACTGAAATCCCTTGCGTTATCAGCTCCGTTTTGAAGTAATCGCCGATACTAGATGCCCGACCGAGCGCAAAGTAGCGAGCTGTTGCATGCATAATAATCTATTTTACTGCGGTTACCTCACCCTCCAATCCTTGTTCGTGACGAAGGAGCATATGACAACACATTATCACTTTATTATCGGGAAATAATCATTTCCAACCTATTGGACGGTCTGTTTCAATTTATGAATCCTATAAATGGCATGGCCGATTGCATGATGAAGTGGGTTATATGTTTACACAATTTATTTTTTTTATTCCGACTCTTAACCTCCCCACTTTTGTTGTTGAAGCAGAGTGCAAAATCGATAATTTAAAAATATATTTCATCTTCTAAGGGATCAGAATTTAACAAACGTCAGTCGGAACTATTAAGCTCTCGGTTACAGAACTGGTACTTGCTTGAGCCCAATGTCAAAATAACTTATAGGAAACATGAACACTATTTGGATGAACTGATCTATTTAATGCTGTTGATGGACTAATGGAACAATTGAGGGATAACATTTTCAATCCACCGGAATGGCGCATTTTAATTGATTCTTCCAACTTAAGTTTATAGGCCGTGTTGTTACATAATGTTAACTCTTCTGTGCTTATAGCTATTGATGATACTGTTCATATGAAATAAACTTACGAGAATATGAATTTTATATTAAAAAAAACTCTTAACTGCATAAGATATTAATTGAAAATATGTGGAGATCTTAAAGTCATAGGGTTGCACCTAGGAAATAAAAGTGGTTTCACCATGTTTTGTTACTTTTTATGCGAATGGGACAGTCGAGCTAAACAAAAACATTATGAAGTAAGAGACTGGCCTCTAACGGATACTTTGCTAACAGGGGACAAGAGTATTAAACACCAACCATTAGTTAAGAAAGAAAACATATTGATGCTACCCTTTCACATTAAGCTAGGCCTAATGAAAAATTTTGTTAAGGCTCTAAACAAAAATGGTAGAAGTATTCTATGTTTGAAAGAAAAATTTCCAAGAATTAGTGAAGCTAAATTGAAGGAAGGCATTTTTATTGGCCCACAAATTCGTGATGTGATGCAAGATAAGAAATCTGATGATGTGCTGGAGGAGAGTAAGAATGCAGCATGGATGGGATTAAAGACAGTGTGTGCTACTTTTGTGGGAAATGTAAGGGATAAAAACTACCAAGAAATTATGGAAATCGTGCTAAAGACATATAAAAACTTGGGATATGTCATTAAAAATACATTTCCTGCATCCACCTGACTTCTTTCCGCCCAACCTGGGGGCCGTCAGCGATTAACACGGAGAACGTTTTCATCAAGACATATCTGTCATGAAAAGAAGATGCAGAGGGCAATGGTCACCCATCATCATAGATTACTATTGTTTGTAGATAATTAGGGATGTTTCTGATGTTGTGCACAAGCGGAAATGTTCCAGAAAATATTTTTTACAATGTGAGTATAATTAAACTTTTTTTTCTATATTTCTATAGTTTTGCATGGTATTCAGAAAATTGGTGACTAAATTTTCCGAAAGGTTATTTAATATATACAATAATATCTTAATTATCCTTGCGTTTATAAAAATAACACAAGGAATTACCAGAAAACTGAAATTCAAATTGTTCGGTCATTTTCGTTTTGGATTTTTATGGACATTTTCCGGCAGAAACGTTACGTGATAGAACATTTTGGATTGCAGATCTGAATTCAGCATATGCCAAATATATATAATCACTTATCATTAGAGTGCAAGAAAAATGTTTGAAATCTGTTGTCCACTGTAATCAGCAAATATATGAGAATATGTATTTAACTACAGATATTTTATCACATGTAATGCCACGAGTGATTTCCAAATTATCTACTGAATTTGGAAATCAATAGTGGCATTTTTTAGGACTGTTTAACGAATAAAATTAAGCTGTTTACTGGCAAATCATTATTTAAGTACCGGTACAGTTATTTCAAACTATTTATATATTTAATGTAAACGGCGATGTTTGAAAACAAATGAGAAACGTTATGTTTCACTTGTTTGCCACTGCAACCAGATCATATTATTTATTACCGAAGGATCGAATATTTTAAGAATGCACCCTAGTGGAGAAAAAATGAAACACATCTAACTGTATATTAATTCATTTCTGATGTCCTATGATGTGTAAATATGACAATTATATTTTTCTGCAACGTTATTACCTGGGAAAAAATATGTTTAAGAAAGTGCAAACAGTGTTTTTTGTGGTATAATCAATTACTTCAAATGTTTTTATGTCATCTCCCGCAAACACTTTGTGTTAAAATTCGTGCATATGTATACAATATGGTAGTCACATGCAGTCGCTGCAAAATAATCCTATGTCCTAAGAATGTTAAAAAGGAGGAGCTTGATTTTACAGTGATAAAATTGAACTGATAAAATCGAGGTGTGATTGGTTGTAAAGAAAAAATCATAGAAATGCGATTGGTCATTGACTCCCATTTGGGGCGTGAGTTAAAATGTCAGCATGAAAGCGTGAATAACACTAGAAGGCGACTTCTTGGTAGAGTCCCAGTTGTGTAAGAAAGTTATTTTAGCTACTTTAAAAATAATAATAATAATTATTATTATTATTATTATTATCTATCTATCTTCGGGTTTTTACAGCTGCTGCCGTCTTCCCGTGCCAAACCTCCAAAGCCTACGGTCTTGGGCATCTTCGATGCTTAGCCCTCTAGCTTGCATTACTGTCTTCATGTTTTCCTTCCATGTTAACCTTGGTCTTCCTCTTTTCTTCTTTCTGTTCGGATGCCATTCATATTATGCTATAATAGTAATAATAATAATATTAATAATAATAATAATAATAATAATAATAATAATAATAATAATAATAATGTCCCGCGCCGTAGCAGAGCGGTTAAGGCAGGAAGCCTTGGCGCAGAGCTACGGGACTTGCGCTGGTTCGAGTCTCCATGAGGGAAGAAATTTTCTCATGGTATTTCTGCCAGTATGGGACCGTTGCCCACCCAGCATCGTGATGCATTTGGGTAGCTACAATAAGTAGCGGCTCCAGGTTGAGAAAACCAGCTATAACGGCTGGGGGATTTGACATGCTACCATATGTCACCCCTACACTGACTAATTATCATCTACATCTGTGATGGACACATGTGGATGTGAGGCCAGCAGCCGGCTGGTAGGCTAAGGGCCTTGTAGGCCTGTCGTGCCAGGAGTAGTAAATAATAATAATAATCAAAATAACAGTAATTTTATTATAGAGGGGCATGGAAGCTTCTTGTAGGAAAACAAATGGGAAAACGCCCAGTTGGTAAACCAAGAATGATGTTTTAGAATAACATTAACCGTGATTTGAGGGAAATAGATTACACGGGGGAATATTGGAAAACATTAGTTCATGATAGGGATGTATGGGGAGCTTATGTTCTCGCGGCCGTGAACCTACGGGTTTGATGAGTCAGCGAGTCAGTTAGTGAGTTAAATAGTAATATTAGTAACATAATAAATTGATTAAAATGGACCTAATATCTATCTATCTTCGGGTTTTTACAGCTGCTGCCGTCTTCCCGTGCCAAACCTCCAAAGCCTACGGTCTTGGGCATCTTCGATGCTTAGCCCTCTAGCTTGCATTACTGTCTTCATCTTTTCCTTCCATGTTAACCTTGGTCTCCCTCTTTTCTTCCTTCTGTTCGGATGCCATTCATATAGTTGCTTCGGCCATCGCTCATCTTCCATTCTTAAAACATGTCCTAACCACTTTAATTCCTTCTCCTCAATTCTTTCAATTATGCTTTCTTGTGCTTCCATTATGTTTCTAATTTCCTTATTTGTGACATGTTCTAATTTAGACTTTCTGGCACTTCTCCGTAAATAATCCATTTCTAGCTGTCCGGCTTTGATTGATTTGGTCTTTTAGCATCTTGTTTTTTTTCTAGTGTGTGGGGAGCTGGCCCACAGCATAAACCCCCAACCTGGAGGACCAGGAAAATTTCTGTCTGGGTTTTCCTCCCATAGCCTTTGAAGATCCCTCTTCACCGCAAGGCAGCGTTTCTCTATTTCCCTTAGAGATAGGGTTGCCTCTTCCGCCAGATCCGCCGTGATGAAGGACTCCTTCTGCGCCGACTCTGCCGTTGAGGTCTTCACCGTAACCCTGGCTAGGGATCCTTACAGAGTACTATCAGTCGGAGCCAGCTGAACCCTGGTTTTTTAACGAGGTTGTTACTTCTCCCCCTCCTCCTTTCTCATGCGGGCTTGGGACCGGCATGGCGGAGTTAATAATTTATTTAAATTAGCAGACCTAAAGTCATAAACCTTTTTCTTCCACTCAATCGGAAAGTAATATATACAAAAAATGTTAATGATTTTAATTGACCCTCAATGTAACATAAATTATTATTAATTTAAAAATTCACTTAAAAATAAATGCGAAACATTTAAATACGGTAATGGTCATAAATAGTGAGCGGATTTTTATGTAATAAAAGGTAAGTATATATCATTCAACTGTTCGCGTGTGAAACAAGATAAAAGTCAAAAGTCTTACTTATTATACTATTCAACTGTTTGTGTGTGGAACCAAAACAAAAGACAGACATAAGCCTAACTTCTCATTATACTATGTTTGAATCTTAACTTTTAGAACATAAAAATACGCTCCCCAGTTATAAATATGTGCATTAATAAATTTGTAATTAACATTTTACAATTGGACAGATGTGCATCCCAGACTGTTGCTGAATTTTTTATGGAATTACTACTAATGTAAATTGTTTTATTTTATATATTATGCATTTCCGTAAAGTTACGACCATCTCTATTAATTCAATTTGTAATCTGTCAAATAGCTCATGGACATTAAAAAAATTGAATTTACATTAACAATTATTAAAATTAAAGTAATTTAACACAAAAATAATTTAATTAATTAAAATAAACACTGTGTCGTTAATTAATCTTATTCTAAAAAGTACAATTAATTATTAATTAATTTGTTTTTTTTTTTTTTTTTTTTCAATTTTGCCTCTACTTTTATGTGCGCTTACGTTCCCCAAGTATCCCGCGTCTTGCAGAAAATCCATTTGGAGTTTTAAAACTAGATCACCTCAACCCTAAAGGCAAAAGAGACCTCGGAAGACCCTTCAACCGATGGAAAGATCAGTTTTTGTAGTCGCAGAACTGGCATCATCACCCAATACTGCATTCTGAAGAAGAAGAAGAATATCGTAAGTTGTTTTCACGTGTTTGTATTATAACTAAATATTCAGCGTATAATATAGTACATTAGGATATGAGTGCAGTGAGTTTTGCGGAAACTAGGAAGACATAGTCTCGTCTTTTTCAGTTTTAAACGTTTTGTAAAAACACTTAATATAATACTATTTTTTGCACGACTAATATTTTTATAAATTTGATCAAATTATTTAATGCTCATTCATATTTTAACTGAAAACCTTGGTTCTATCTTTATTTAGAGATTGAAAGTTGAATTGTCCGAGGAACAAATTATGGGAAGTATTGGAGAAATATAATATTGATAGAATAGATTTAGAATAGAATAGAATAGAATAGAATAGATTTATTTAGCCTGGTGGAGTTAAGGCCATGTGGCCTTCTCTTCCACTCACCAGAACAAACATATGTTACATATGAATACAAAAAAATTACAATAATAGTCATATTAAACAGGACAAACATATGTTACATATGAATACAAAAAATTACAATAATAGTCATATTAAACAGGACAAACATATGTTACATATGAATACAAAAAATTACAATAATAGTCATATTAAACAGGACAAACATATGTTACATATGAATACAAAAAAATTACAATAATAGTCATTGAATAATTAATTATCTGTCATATTGAATAATAATGAAAATTATATGTATAATAATACAATGAAACTAAATACAATTAAAATTAAATTAATGATACAATGAATAAAAAAAAGGAATAACAGCTCGAATCTACTATACGTAAAAAGAAAAGAAAAAAAATACACAGAAAGTAATAAACTACAATGAATTAATCTACGTTTTTATACAAGGCATTAGGTAAATATATTAACAAATCGTAAGTCCATTTTTATTAAATAATGCAAGAACGCATTATTAATTCTTAACAAGTAATATTAGTGAGTTGTTTCAGTTAGTAATTTTATTTTCAATTTGTTTCTGAAAGATGGTAAAGTTTGGCAGTCTCTGACATAGGAAACCTAATAGAAATTATCAAACAAATCTATAAAGATAACTCCGCTTATGTTAAAATTGGAAATATAATGTCTAATCCTATAAAAACCACAAAGGGATTGAAACAAGGGTGCAGTCTATCACCAATTTTATTTAATATTTATGTAGAATCCACATTAATGAAATGGAAACAAAGCTGCAAAGGTATGGGGATCCCAATAGGCAACAGATTTTTGCTGACATTACAATTTGCCGATGATCAACTGGTTTTAGCGCAAGACAAATTTGATATGGAATTCATGATAAAAAGGTTGAAAAACACATATCAATCATGGGGCCTCACAGCAAATTTGCAAAAAACAGAATATCTTGCAATAAATAGCAATGAACGAGAAAATTTAATATTGGAAGAAGGAATCCAAATAAAGCAAGTGAAACAAACTAAATATTTGGGAATGATTATGAATAACATTGAAGGTATAGGCAAAGAGAACATAAAACATAGAATTGAATTGAGTAGCAAAATAATATCATTGTTAAATTCCATATGGTGGGATAAGCATATTTGGAAAGACACAAAAAAATATATTGGTAAAACATTGGTGGAATCTGTTGCAATGTACGGAACTGAGGTATGGACAATCAACAAGTACTACAAGAATAGACTAATAGCTCTAGAAATGGGTTATTTACGCAGAAGTGCCAGAAAGTCTAGATTAGAACATGTCACAAATAAGGAAATTAGAAACATAATGGAAGCAGAAGAAAGCATAATTGAAAGAATTGAGAAGGAATTAATGGCGGTAGGACATGTCTTAAGAATGGAAGATGAACGATGGCCGAAGCAACTATATGAATGGCATCCGAACATAAAGAAGAAAAGAGAGAGACCAAGGTTAACATGGAAGGAAAACATGAAGACAGTAATGCAAGCTAGAGGGCTAAGCATCGAAGATGCCCAAGACCGTAGGCTTTGGAGGTTTGGCACGGGAAGACGGCAGCAGCTGTAAAACCCGAAGATAGATAGAGAGAGAAAGTTGAATTGTGTATAGGTACTTGATTGTTATAGGAACCGTAAGCAAAGTAGCACTCGCAAACAAAATAACATACTTGATAACCAATAGAATAGATTTATTTAGCCTGGTGGAAAATCCCTGGAAGCAAAAATGGTGCTAGTAATAAGCATTACGATTTGTTATGCACTGATACGAATCAAGACCACAATATTCGTAAGTACCTTAAATGTCGTGCAATATTTTTATTCCTTAATTAGAAAAGCTCTTCCAGTTTTGATGATGTCATCGATATAATTATTAAAATGTGTCAATGAGATATTACACCCCAGTCTTACACCTAATTTATTAAAATATCTTCACTTAATTTTCCCCTGTATATCCTTATTTTAGTATCATCTAATATATATATATATATATATATATATATATATATGGTGCTGAAGTCTGGCAAATTCCTACCAGGGAAATGAAAAGAATTTTGAGTACAGAAATGGATGTTTTAAGAAGATCAGCTGGAAAATCTAGAATGGATAGAATACGAAATAAAGAAATAAGGGAAATTATGGGTGTACAAGAGGAGCCGGGACATCATAGACATCATAGAAAAGAAAAGATTGCAGTGGTATGGTCATGTCAAACGAATGCCAGAGCAAAGATTGCCAAAAATTGTTATGGAATGGATCCCAATAGAAAGGAGGAAGAGAGGAAGACCGAAGAAAAACTAGGATAGAAGGGGTACAAGCAGCTATGAATATCAGAGGAATGGAGGAAGATCAATGGATGGATAGAGAGGAATGGCGTTTGGTTTCCGGAAGACGGCGGGAGCTGCCATGTTACTGGATGATGATGATATATATTTGAGAACATTAATTGTATTTTGATGAATAGCCTTGTTCTGCCATTACAGCCCATACTTTATTTGTTCATTAGATCAAACGCTTTCTCAAAATCTCTAAAGGCAATGTGTGTCTATAAATTATGTTTTCAAATTTCTCAATAATCTGTTGTAATATGAACATATTGGGGGCACACCGTAACGTAGTGGTTAAGGCACTGAGCTACAAGTCGGAGGGTCGAGGGTTCAAGTCTCGTTGGGATCAGTATTTTTAAACTGACCCAAACCTTCTGGCGGCACTATGGCCCTGTGGTCGACTCAGCCTCTGACGGAAATGAGTATCAGCCGCTTGTTCTGGGGGTAAAGGCGGCCGTCACGCAGGGCTGACATAAAGTGCCGATTGTCTAGACAAAGTGGGAGCCTTAACCTCCTACTACCCCAAGGGCCTCCGGGCCTGTTGTGGGATCACTTTACTTTACTTAATATGATCATATTGTCTGTTGATGAGCATTCCTTTCTAAATCCACTCTGATCTTCTTTTAAATTAGCCTTCGATATTATTTTAAGCCCATAATTTACAATATTGTATTTAGTAGGCTAACTAACTAACTCTCAGGCACTGTTGAACGAGTAGGTTCATGACCGAGCGAATGTAAACTGTGCGTATATCCCAAATCCTGAGCTAATGTTTTCAAATCATCATCTGTATAATCTCCTTACATCAAATCATGGTTAATCTCCTACAATCCCATTATATTTCTTTCATTGATATCTTTCTTCTTTTTAAGTGTGAAATTATGTTCATGATTGAAAACATCTGAATAATTTAGGAATCGTTAAAATGCGATATTATTCAACACTTCCATTATATGTTGAGTTTTTCTTGGGGATTCAATGAAGCATTGAACATAGAGAACGCTTCACCTCTCCCCATGTCACACAAGCCTTAAGGTACGTACACGCTTGCGCGCCGCGCGCGCACCATGTTCGTCAGATTTGGACGGGGTTTTAAGGTGCGCGCGCGCGTCTCGCACCACGATCCACTCATTGTCGGTTTTTTCCACGAACACTTTGATGGTTCGCTGTTTAGATTTGGACGGGTACCTGAGAGGTTCGTTGTTTTCGGTGCGCACCTATTATTTGAGTATGGAGTGGTCAGAGGAAAACATGTTAAAACTTATTGATATTTATAGAAGCAAGCAATTATTGTGGGATCATCAACATAAGGATCATTTTAAAAAATCATTGAAAGGAGATGCCTGTTTTTTTTCAATGTTATGTGTTTTTTTTCGTACTGTAATTGTATGAATACATTAGAATTATTTAGAAAACATTATTTATTTAAGACGTTCATTTCATAATATTATGTATGAAGTATCACAAAACAATACAATATATAAACCCATTTATTACTAATTATTTATTTATTTCTTCAAAGACTCCAATGAGCAAGATTGCTCGTGTTAAGGGGCAATATACAAAAATAATGGCCATAAAACAATTAACAATAAAAACAAGAAAACAAATTCAGGCATAAGTTTAAGTAATACAAACTACTATAGATGCACAATATATATACACATATAAATACAATATTTAAACAGGATAATATTAATAATAATAAAATTAACAAAATTAACTAAGAAAGCAATGAGAAAAAATATTTTTTAATACAATTAGAAAAATGTTTAACATTCGTGAAATGTTGATATTCAATAGGTAAGTTATTGTAATGGTTGATTAATGCATAACGAATCCCTTTTATACCTGTTTTTTTGAGAAACTAGTATCTTTATGCAATAAAGTACAACCTCTAGTATAACAATCATGTACATCTTTATTAAAAATTAAGGCCACGTTATGGTGAGATAGATTCTTAATAATTTTAAACATATATATACAAATCATATATTTTCTTAAATTCCTTTAATGCTATAATATTTGAAAAAGTATAAATAAAGTTATAAGATGTAATAAGTAATAAGGGTGACCAGACGTCCCGATTTTGGCGGGACAGTCCCGATTTTTAACAATTTGTCCCGCGTCCCGCGGCACTTTGAAAAAAAGTCCCTATTTTTGGGAAAGAATACAGGACAAGCGGGAGAACGGAAAGGGAATAGACATGGTTGGTTACACCTGCTCTGCAAAATGTCTACTGAAGGTTTGTGGGTTTCCTATGAATCGCAGGAGGTTCGTTGAAATTAATTATTTCGACGAACATAACACGCGCCTCGCGCGCGCCGTTCGTGTTCGCGGCGCGCATATGTGTACGTACCTTTAGAGGGACATAACTTGACAGGAGAGGATTTTAAACTATTGATCACCCACATGTTTTATTTTGACCATACAAGGCATCCCTGGATAAGTGATCAATTCAATGCCAGGGTCATCTCCGAGACAACACGACCATTTTAGACAAGATAAACCATTCACTAATGCATTCATACTATATAAGGCGAACATGATATGGATGGTTTTGATGGCCAGATGGTGTTCGGGATGTATTAAGCGCTTAACGTTTTTGACATTTGTCTTACAGATCACGAAAAACCCCGAAATAAAATCTCATCCAGAAAACGTGTCCGAATTCGAAATCAAATCCTGGCCGCTTCTTCTGAGGCAACGACATTACCACCAAATCACAGAGGTGAATTAAAAAACTCCTTTGCTTTGCAAAAAAAAATAGCATTTTATGTTTGGTATACTTCAGTTTTTTTTAAATAGGCTAAATGACACATATGGACTATGAATGAAAAATCACCTTTCAGTCTCTTTTTTATTTTTTACGTATTTAATCACCTTTCTCCTTTACTTTTTATTATGAAAATTGTAATAATAATAATAATAATAATAATAATAATAATAATAATAATAGTAATAATAATAATAATAATAATACTTTATTCTGGCAGAGTTAAGGCCATAAG
Organism: Diploptera punctata; assembly: GCA_030220185.1. Lineage (NCBI taxonomy): Eukaryota > Metazoa > Arthropoda > Insecta > Blattodea > Blaberidae > Diploptera > Diploptera punctata. Next base: position 1,168,715 of record JASPKZ010003876.1, read on the forward strand.
GCCCTCTCTTCCACTCAACCAGCACAAATACAAATAAATATTTGACAAATATAGATATACACTATACTAATTATAAACAGTTAAAGATACATTAAATGTAGCAATGTAAATTTCATGTACAAACAACATTTTATAGGGTAATAACAATAATGATACGATAATAATAATAATAATAATAATAATAATAATAATAATAATTATAATAATTTAAATATGATACATTATACGAGAAACACCAATTAATATATATACCTTACACTGGATAATAATGAAGTCGAGTTTAGAGCAAATACATAAAATCCTGAGCTTTCTCTTAACAACAAGATGGATCAAGCCATTAAGGCTTATTCTGTGACATTCGCAATGTCCAACAAGCATTTCACAAAACAGTTGATTAGTGAGGGTAATTTTGCTCTGAATGAGGGAAAATTGAGGATTATAACGCTAGATGAAACTTGTAATCATCTTTATACAGTAACTTCACAATCAACAGTTATTTATATAAATCTCAGGTCCAGAAAGGCAGCGTCAAATATATTGGTTGTTACGACCAGAAGAATAAAGTACAAGTCATCAAATTCTTACCAACTTCTCATTCTCAATTTCAATTTTCATAACTAGATTTCGCTGACCTCATACTCAGCTGGATTCTCCCCCATACACTGTTATCATGAGAACAGTATTTGGATTAGATATCTGATTCGCATTTCCATTACACCATCTATCAAGAAATTATGTTAAATTCTCGATCAAAGGGAATTATAGAATTCCAGTTAAATTTATGAATGCAAACAACGATTTCTGTAATAATAATAATAATAATAATAATAATAAAAATAATAATAATAATAATAATAATAATAATAATAATAATAATAATAATAATAATTTTTTTATTATTCCGGCTTTTACAATGAATATACATTTTTCCGGTACCCATGTTCACAGTTAACTACACATTTGATTCAACACATTTTTTCCATTCTTGTCTGTTCATCCATATATCTTCTTCTATTTCCCATTCCCTCTTAGTTTCATTGATTCCCTGAATCCACGTAATATTTGGTCTACCCTTCTTTTTTCTTCCCTGTGGTTCCCAATCCATGATTATCTTAGTTAGTCTTCCTTCTTCCATCCTTCTAATGTGTCCGTACCAATTTAATTGTTTCTTCTTTATAAAATCTAATATTGAATATTGTACCTGCATTAATAGTAGTAACAATAATAATAATAATAATAATAATAATAATGATAATAATAGTCGACCATTTACACCTGTAGTAAAATAGCAATAAATACATTATATATTTCCAGAATAATGTATTGAAATTGTACTGTGATATCCGATTCAGTGATTCTGGAAATGTAATCATGTACCGGAATCGAATAAATTTATTGTTATGAAAAATCAGCAATTTAAAAACTTAACAATAAACCCATAACCTCTTGAACTCGTGTGCATTAAACTATTTTTTGTCGTTGTTAATAGACGTATAAGAGGGCTCCCTTCCGGGAGTTACTTAACTTATCTAATGTAGTTACGCTTATTTTGCCACAGATGTCGGCAAGTGACAAGTAGCAAGTCATCTCCTGAATGAGACATCTAGTAGGCTACTAAGATATTACTTGGATTGGTAAAATCCAATTAAATTTTGTTCAGAGGCTCTAATTTAGGTTTAAGATATTTTATTAGATATACAATGTTTACACTCCGGACCCACTTAACGTCCCTCCCTTAGGAATTTTCCATCGTAAAAACCTATCGCCCCTGCCGGGTTTTAATTCGTCGTCCTTGGGACCAAAGGCAAGTAAATTAACCTCGGATAAAAATGGATTCATTCAATTACTAATTTATTTATAAATATTGTACGTGAATTTATTATAACTCAAAAATATATAGGCTATGTCTGGTTCGTAATGATATGGTTAGAAGTTCAGGCAATCTGCTTTTAAGCACTAAGGGGAATATTACAATAATCTAGGTAATGCCAGGCGTGCGCTATATAAATTAAATGTGTTTATCTTTAGTTAAATAAGAAAAAATAACAATAATTATAAATATATATCGTAATTATTTTTGGATACCCCGTGCTGATTACTTCGCGTTGTCAGGGAATCTACTTATCCCGATCATCTTAGCATCAATGAGTTGAAAGACGAAATGATTATTTTTAGTTATCCGTCAAAGAAAGACAGACGCTGTCCCGGATGGAATTGTTTTAAATATTCAATTCTGTGTACATTAATGTTATGTATTTGTTATGTTTAGGCACCGTAAGCCATTTAAGAGTCCTAAAGCTACTTTCTTAGTGCACCGGTGCTTACTTACTTACTTACTCACTGGCACTATCGAACCCGTAGGTTCATGGCCGCACGTACATAAGCTCTCCATACATCCCTATCCTGAACTAATGCTTTCCAATCATTCCCTGTATAATCTACTTCCCTCAAATCATAGTTAATGTTGTTCTCCCACCTCATTCTTGGTCTACCAACTGGGCGTTTTCCTTCTGGCTTTCCTACTACAAGCTTCCATGCACGTCTTTCATTCCCCATACGCGCAACATGTCCTGCCCATCGCGGTCTACGGGACTTAACTGTTCTTATTATATCTGGCTTCCTATAAAGACCACATAGTTCATTGTTATGTAAGTCTTCTCCATTCACCTGTCTCTTCATCTCTCTTTGGTCCAAAAATTTTCCTAAGTAGCCTACTTTATTCTCAAATACTTGTAATCTCCTTCCCTCCCTTAAAGTAAGAGTTGTTTAACTATAGTTATTTTAAAATATTTATATATTTAATGTAAACTGCGATGTTTGAAAACAAATCAGAAATGTGAGGTTATGTTCATTCACTGCTGCTTGATCATATTATTTATTGCCAAATAAGATCGCAATATTGTAAGAGTGCACCCAAGTGGAGAAATAATGAAACACATCAAACTATATATCATAATCAACATTACGGGTTATTCATTTATTTTTTAGTAAACAACTCAGTAAAATCAAGGAATGTTTTCATTATTTGCTGTGTTCAATGTATTTGTTGGAGAAAAATAATGATTTGACCTGTTCAGAACATTAAAAAGGAGGAGCTTTCTTTATCACAAAATCAGGAGCTGATAAAGATAAATCGATAAAGAGCGAGGTGAAACACCGAAAAAGTTAAAAAAAAACTATTCTAAAATATCTATCTATCTTCGGGTTTTTACAGCTGCTGCCGTCTTCCCGTGCCAAACCTCCAAAGCCTACGGTCTTGGGCATCTTCGATGCATAGCCCTCTAGCTTGCATGACTGTCTTCATGTTTTCCTTCCATGTTAACCTTGGTCTCCCTCTTTTCTTCTTTATGTTCGGATGCCATTCATATAGTTGCTTCGGCCATCGTTCATCTTCCATTCTTAAGACATATCCTACCCACATTAATTCCTTCTCAATTCTTTCAATTATGCTTTCTTCTGATTCCATTTTGTTTCTAATTTCCTTATTTGTGACATGTTCTAATCTAGACTTTCTGGCACTTCTGCGTAAATAATCCATTTCTAGAGCTATTAGTCTATTCTTGTAGTACTTATTGATTGTCCATACCTCACTTCCATACATTGCAACAGATTCCACCAATGTTTTACCAATATATTTTTTTGTGTCTTTCCAAATATGCTTATCCCACCATATGGAATTTAATGATGATATTATTTTGCTACTCAATTCAATTCTATGTTTTATGTTCTCTTTGCCTATACCTTCCATGTTATCCATAACTATTCTCAAATATTTAGTTTGTTTCACTTGCTTTATTTGGATTCCTTCTTCCAATATTAAATTTTCTCGTTCATTGCTATTTATTGCAAGATATACTGTTTTTTGCAAATTTACTGTGAGGCCCCATGATTCATATGTGTTTTTCAACCTTTTTATCATGAATTCCATATCACATTTGTCTTGCGCTAAAACCAGTTGATCATCGGCAAATTGTAATGTCAGCAAAAATCTGTTACCTATTGGGATCCCCATACCTTTGCAGCTTTGTTTCCATTTCATTAATGTGGATTCTACATAAATATTAAATAAAATTGGTGATAGACTGCACCCTTGTTTCAATCCCTTTGTGGTTTTTATAGGATTAGACATTATATTTCCAATTTTAACATAAGCGGAGTTATCTTTATAGGTTTGTTTAATAATTTCTATTAGGTTTCTGTCAATATTGTATTTCTCCAATACATGTAGTTTCCTAAATATGAATTTCCCGATCCTTTCTTTTTTGTTTCCGTCACTGCTGCAATATCTATATTGTTCTGGAATAATTCTCCTGCTACTTCATTAATTTTGTTTCTAATTCCTCGTACATTCCACGTGCCTATATTCAATGTCCGTTTTCGTTGCTTTTGTCTTTCATACTTTTTTCTGTCCGGCTTTGATTGATTTGGTCTTTTAGCATTTTGTTTTTTTTTTTCTAATGTGTGGGGAGCTGGCCCACAGCATAAACCCCCAACCTGGAGGACCAGGAAAATTTCTGTCTGGGTTTTCCTCCCATAGCCTTTGAAGATCCCTCTTCACCGCAAGGCAGCGTTTCTCTATTCATTCTAAAATATAATTCATAATTAAAAGAAGTAAGGGGCTGCCGGACATTGGCATCTTTTAAAAGAAATCTAAATTTATATTTGCTCTAAACTCGACTTCATTATTATCCAGTGTAAGATATATATAATAATTGGTGTTTCCCGTATAATGTATCATATTTATATTATTATTATTGTTATTATATTATTATTATTATTATTATTATATTATTATTATTATTATTATTATTATTATTATTATTATTATTGTTATTGACTAGCATTTGTGGCGTGAGTTAAATAGTCAAAATGAGTTGATGAGACGGACCTTTTAGGTAAATATTTCATAATTTTGTATCTTATTTTAGTTAACGTATGTCGTACTCTGGGTTATCATATGAGACTCGTACTTGGGAAGGTTCAAAATTACCTATCGACTAATCTGACTGTTGTGCCTGGCAACAATAACACTGAGCAACAAAAAACAAACTTTTTTTTTGTCTCAGAAAGAAAAATATGTGATTCTGATAGTATTTTTTCTCCTGAATTCAAATACGATATCAGTGTTTCTCCATCACGCAAGGTTTCTGAGAGATAGGAATTTATAATTTCAAACACTTTAATATTTTCTGCATTCGCAACCACACAATATTCGAACTTTCGGACTCACCTAGAAAGTAATAAATGATGATTTTCTGCTATATTTCGCCTGTAGAGCATCTCTCTTGATGGTCCAACAATAATCAGCCGGTTTTTAGGATTCAATTTGCCTTGATATCTCTTTTCCATTGTTGAAATCTCCTGATGAAAGTTTTCCCCGTTTTATTTTACAATGGACAAATGAACGAAAAACATTTATTAAAGAAATAATTATTTAAATCCATTAATTGAAATTGAAATAAAAAAAATTGTGGGTGGTGGAGAAATTCCGAATACATATTTGAAAACACGATAAAAAAAACTGCATTAAGTACAAGTATTGGTACTCATGAGAGAAAAATCATGTTGACCAGTGTTATCAAGACAAACCCTGAGACAACATTCTGTTTCCAGAACGCATAAATATAATTCCATAGCTCCACCACAAAAAAAAAATGCACGTAACTACTGCAGATAATACTAAATTACAACCTACATGATACAACCAATAGATTCTAGACACAATATAAACTTCAATGTTAAAGCGTATATAAATAAGCATGAGGCAAAAATGTGTGTTAAAAATAATTGATTGGATCCATTTCGAGTTGAGAAAAATATGAAGCAGAGTTACTCATGAAGATGTAACAATACAGTACCAGTGGCGCAGCTCTGTGTCCATAACTAGAATTACAAAGTCCTTCGATTCGCACAAGTGCTGGAAAACCCTGTCAGATGGCAGGAACATCTAGTATACTGCTGCGGCGAGAAAATCGATTTATTCTTAAAAATGTTACAATATTTGTAATTCACCGTAAATAAGCATATTCAGTATTTATTATGAGGTTCCCTGATAGTATCCTAAAATTTGACCTAAATATCGAATTTATCTATACAATATCGTAATATGGTCGATATAAACAATGTTTTATTCAATTATTTTGGTCACTTGCCAGTTAAATACCTGCGAGAAAGTGTTTTATTATACTTACTTAACTACGTTCTTACTTACTTACTTACTTACTTACTTACTTACTTACTTACTTACTTACTTACTTACTTACTTACTTACTTACTTACTTACTTACTTACTTACTTACTTACTTACTTACTTACTTACTTACTTACTTACTTACTTACTTACTTACTGCCTCTTTTTTTCCTCTTTCATGGCAAATAATATGAGAAATTATTCCAAACCCGGGTAAAATCGTAGGTTCATGGCCGCACGGACATAAGCTCTCCATCCCTATCCTGAGCTAATGCTTTCCAATCATTCCCTGTATAATCTACTTCCCTCAAATCATAGTTAATGTTATTCTCCCACCACATTCTTGGTCTACCAACTGGGCGTTTTCCCTCTGGCTTTCCTACAAGAAGCTTCCATGCAAGTCTCCCATTCCCCATACGTGCAACATGTCCTGCCCATCGCAGTCTACGAGACTTAACTGTTCTTATTATATCTGGCTTCCTATAAAGACCATGTAGTTCATTGTTATGTAGTCTTCTCCATTCACCTGTCTGTTCATAAAGTGTTTTATTATTGTATTGTTAATTGTGTACTAACAGAAGACATAACTGGTTAACATCGACTGAGGTGTTTTATATATGTGGAGATGGCTGCTTAATTTAGTAGTCGCACAGCTGCAATAAAATATATCAAACAATTCAAACAATGGAAGGAACTTAATTCAAATAACACCTTAGAAGAAATGTTCAACACAATATAGATGACAGAAATGTCAATAGGTCTAGTTGTCAATGAAAAGGAAACTTAATAGATATATGATGATACGAAAGAATTGTACTGTTAGTATGACAGATATTATTAAAATCGGAAATTATCATTTTGAATTTTTTTTAAATATTATGTATTTAGGAGCAAAATGTACTAATAAAATTACAATATTCTTCTTCTTCTTCTTCTTCACTCCTTCTTCACTTCCTGGTTTAGGCAAGAGTTGCCTGTTCCGTCTTCACTAATAGATCTAAGACCATCTCTTCCGAGGACGTCCGACATCTCTTCTTACTCTTGGAAAATAATGGAAGATTTTATTTGGTAATCTTCTTTCTACATGTTCTTTCCACTGTATCTTGTTGTTAAATATCTTTTATTTTATGGAGTAGATCTGCAGTTCTTCACGGATATCCTCGTTTCTTATCTGGTCCATTCTAGTGCAGCCTTTTACTCTTCTTAAAAATTTCATCTCGGGTGCTTGGATTTTACTTTCTTGTTTGGTAGTGGTAATCCAAGATTCACTCCCATACAAAAGGACAGGGACAGCCATTGTTTTATAAAATTTTAATTTTGTTTGTTTATGGGCTTTATTATTTAATGTTCTATTTATTGTACCACAAATAGCTTGAAACTGATGTGTTTTGTGTTCAATATCTTTATCATACCCATAGCTGATGTCACATCCTAAATATTTAAAGTTACAATATTACAATAAATAAATAATCCAATAATAATTGCAAATAAATTGAATCACAAATTTTAAAATCAATATAACTAAATAGCTCAAATACAATTGTACAGAACTGTTGTACCTACCTTAGCGGAATCATAAAAATCGAAATACAGGCGATGAAAATGGTTTTGAGAAAGAAATGTGACTATACGACCATGTGGTCATATGATTGAATTCGTTTCTTGGTTATTGATATAAAATTCTGAATTATATCAACTTTTAGAAACAGAGTAGAACTTAATTAAAATGGGAATTACTAGAATTTGGAAGATAATATCACAACAGAAAGACGACTGACCACAGTTTGTGAAGGAAGCAAAAATCAGTTTGTACCGTAGAGCCTTCCAAAAGACTCATTTAAGAGAATGCTTCTGATTTTAACTTACTTATTCACTGGCACTATCGAACCCGTAGGTTCATAGCCGCGCGGACATACGCTCTCCATACATCCCTATGCTGAGCTAATACTTTCCAATCATTCCCTGTATAATGTACTTCCCTCAAATCATAGTTAATGTTATTCTTCCACCTCATTCTTGGTCTACCAACTGGGCGTTTTCCCTCTGGCTTTCCTACAAGAAGCTTCCATGCAAGTCTTTCATTCCCCATACGTGCAACATGTCCTGCCCATCGCAGTCTACGAGACTTAACTGTTCTTATTATATCTGGCTTCCTATAAAGACCATGTAGTTCATTGTTATGTAGTCTTCTCCATTCTCCTGTCTGTTCATCTCTCTTTGGTCCACAAATTTTCCTAAGTACTTTATTCTCAAATACTTGTAATCTCCTTTCCTCCCTTACAGTAAGAGTCCATGTTTCGCATCCATATAATATAACTGGTAGAATAATAGTTTTATATATTTTCAGTTTAACGTTTTTTGAAAGCAGTTGGGACATCAAGAGTCTCTGCAATGCATAATAGCACGCATTTCCAGAATTGAGCGTATGTTTAATTTCTTTGTGCATCTCATTCCTATTTGTGATTATTGTTCCTAGGTATTTGAATTCAGCCACTTCCTCAAAATTTCCCTCATTTGTCATTAGCTGTCCATTTCCGTTATATAATTAATTCATACGTGTGACCATATATTTAGTTTTACTGATATTTACTTCCAGTCCTAATTTCTTAGTGTTACTCAATAGTGTGTGCGTGTTGTCCTTTAGTATCTCCTCGCTATCGGCCAATAATACTACATCTAATTTTAACAGTTGAAATTGATTTCTACAGAATCTCAGTGAACTGAATGTTTTAATAATGCAAGTATCAAGGCCTAATCTAGGCCCATAATATGTAGTGTGATAAAGTATAGTACTTGGATTAAATTTTGGATAAAATACTTTCCTCTCTTTATGCAAAATTATAACTAACTCACTGGCACTATCGAACCCGTAGGTTCCTGATCGGCATAACATCTGTCCACAAGAAATTACTGAAGATGAAGCTTCCCAGGCTTCACAACTGGTTTAATTAGAAGACTGGATATGAGGTGAAGTATAAAACACTTTAAGTTAACAGAAATAAATTGCGGAATATCATGAAAGAGAAAGGAGTACCCCAGCACCTAATAACTGCAATAAAAAGTCTATATGTAGAAAATAAAATAACAACATAAACTGGAGGCAAAAATAAAAGCAATATAACAGCAACAATAAATAGAGACGTAAGACAGGGATGTCCACTGTCATCCTCCCTTTTTAATATTTATATTGACGATATCATTATAATTGGCAGGTAAATTTGGACTCACATTTCAAAATAAGAAATAAGATGTTAGATACCATACTTTTTGCAGACGACCAAGTTCTAATATCTAGTTCAGAAGATGGTCTACAGAAATCGCTCTTTCAGTTAAATAACATTATACAGAAATATAATTTCAAAATATCAATAAGTAAAACGGGGGCTCGCCGTAGCGTAGTGGTTAAGGCACTGAGCTACAAGCCGGAGCGTCGAGGGTTCAAGTCCCGGTGGGGTCAGGATTTTTAAACTGACCCAAACCCTCTGGCGGCACTATGGCCCTGGGGTCGACTCAGCCTCTAACGGAAATGAGTACCAGACACTTGTTCTGGGGGTAAAGGCGGCCGTCACGCAGGGCTGACAACCCGCCTGACGTAAAGTGCCGATTGTCTAGAAAAAAGTGCGAGCCTTAACCTCCTACTACCCCAAGGGCCACCGAGCCTGTTGTGGGATCACTTAGAATAATAAAACGAAAATCCTAGCTTTTAAGGGATCAGATACCGTAAGAGCTAAACTAATTATGGAGGGGAAACCCATTGAACAAGTGAACCATTTTAAATACCTGGGTATGAAATCTTCTATTTTAAAAATGATCTATTTAACAAACTTAATAAATTTACTTATATATGTGGAACAATCAAAAGGACATTTAAAAGCACAAGAAAAGAAACAAAACTAAAATTTTATAAAGTAGTGGCAGTCCCCTTACTATTGTATGGTAGTGAATTTTGGGTTTTAACTAAAAGAGAAGAGAAGATCATAGAAGCAGCTGAAATGAGATTTCTGAGAAGTGTGGCTGGTTGCAAACTTCTAGATAAGAGAAGAAGTGAAGATATTAGAAATGAGCTAAATATGTTTAAACTCTTAGATAGAATAACAGATTCTAGAAAGGAACTGGAAAGAACATGTTCAAAGAATGGAAGATGATCGCATTCCCAAAACTATACTGAAATACAAACCAAAAGGACGCAGGAATGTTGGTAGACGGAAGAAGAGACGGATCCAACTTTTGAATGAGAATCTATGAGACAGGAACAAGCCACATGGACTTAATCCGTGATTGTTGTTGATGATGAAATTAAACCTCACAGTGATTTTTTCCTATATAATTTCAATATTAATAGAATGTTTGAGATCGGTAAATTTTGCTTAGAGGCCACTTTGTTCAGGCTTAAGGATCTTTTACGAGCCTGAAAATATTCAGATTGAGGACTCACTGCTTAAATTCACTCCGGAGGACAGGACTTGCTCCTTGGATTTTTCCTTCCTAAAAAAAATCATCGACTGCGGCCGGGTTTGATCCCACAACCCTCGGAACCAGAGACAAGGAGCATAACCGCTAGTCCACCGCGGCCGATCGTTATTGGAATAAATGGAATTAGGTGGAACAAAATTAATATAAAGATTATGGAGAAATAATAATAATAATAATAAATAATAATAATAATAATAATAGCTTTATTTTACCTGGCAGAGTTAAGGCCTTAAGGCCTTGTCTACCACTCAACCAGGTTTAAAAAAATACAAACAAAAAATAGTCGGAATGGAGGTCTTGGCAGCGAAAAATGGGAGAAACCCCAAGAAAATTCTGAAATGCCTTCCATTTCTTTTAACTTCAGTTTTTTCTCTTTTTTACGCTGTTTTCTTTCATATTTTACTTTATTATGAACACACATAAACACAAGGATAGGACATACATCCACCCCTAAAGTGAAATTTAAAACCTTCTACCAGCCGGGAATCGGAGCCGGGTTGCCGGAGAGGAGGTTAGGGATTCTACTGATTCCTCCACCACGAACCCTACATCAAGTGACCGAGACGCGAACTCGGGATCAAGAATTCGAGTGTCTGATCACTATTGTCATGCAGCAATCTTATAATATTTCGTATAAACAGTCATGGAAAGTCAAGGTGTGGATCCCCAACTTGGGGGTTTGGCATGAAGTTAACAACCCAAACTTGTTTAGAAACATCTCGGAACTGCTTAGATTCATTATCACGGCAAAAGTAAATTCTTCTTCTTTTTCTTCTTCCTTTCTAGGATTATTCAATGCGACCTGTTTCGGTCTCAAGTCCATCGTTTCCTTGGCCGTCCGTAAGATTTTTTCCGAGCGGTTTGTAGGTGTTGATCGTTTTGGGTAATCTTGTATTGTCCATTCTGTCGAAATGTTCTTTCCATCGGTATTTGTGCTCTTCTAATCGAGTATTGAAATTATCTCCAGTTAATTTCTTATTGATGCATTATGTAATATATCCATGCGTGTACATCCTTTTACGGATCTTAAAAATTTCATTTCAGTGGCTTGAATGTGTGAGATATCTTTTCTGTTAGTACTCAAGATTCAGATCCATATAAAAGAACAGGAACAGCCATAATTTAAAAAAAAAAAAACCTGAGCTGAGTTTCTCATCGAGTCTTTCGGAGGGTTCTTCTTATGGTTCCGCACAACATTTGATCATCATCATCATCTGCATTCATGGGTTAGGTCTGTTGACCAGTTCCGACTTCAGCCCATCTCTTTCTAGGTCTGCCCACATCTCGGGTGCCTTTAGGTTTGTATTTTGTTATTTGTTTTGGATATCTATCTTCATTCATTCTGTCTATGTGTTGCTTCCATTTTTGTTCATATGTATCATTTTATCAACATTTGATATTGGTTTAATTTATTATGTAGATCCCTATCATACTATATCTGAACTAAGATAGTTAAAGTGTGCTATCTGTCCTATTATTTCATTATTGATTACTATTTTTGCTCTGATTCATAGTTTGCCTGAAAAACCATATTTTTATTTTTTGAAGTTGAGACTATAAGATTATAATAGAGTCCTAATTGATTAAACGTGTAAATGGCTCTTTGTAAATCATCCTCTGACTTCTGTATAATTACCAGATCGTCTGCATACATTAAAATATTCATATAAATGTCCTTATTAATTTGTTTTCCTATTGGACTTGATTTTTTCCAGTTTCGTATAACCTCGTCAGAATGTATATTAAACACTGTAGGTGATATTGTACACCCTTGTCGAACTCCTTGATTTATTAAAATTTAATCTCTGGAATAAATATCTAAATTAATGATAATATTCGTGTCATTATGAAGACTTCTTTTTCCTTCTATAAGTTGAGCCGGGTACCCTCTTGCCTCTATTATTTCCCATGATTTTCTTCTTATCACCTTATTAAAGGCTTTTTCAAGATAAAAAATCAAATTCAAGTGGTTTTTAAATCTATGAGATTCAGGTGGCCAAGTAATGTAGCTCATATGAGAATAGAAGAAACTCTTTTAAAATTTTAATTGGAAAACTCTTGCAGAAAATAGCATGAGCAAGGCCTACGTCTATGGTGGAACGATAGCATAATATCCTGATAAATAGTAGGATATTGGATATCGGAAATGTAAACTGGAATTATGTTGACTGAGAGAAGGGCCGTCTGCCGAGGTGGACTATGCTTATGTTTCTTTCCTCTGATCGCGAGGGTCTCCGGCTCAAACCCGGCCGGTGTCTATGGGCTTCTTAGGATGGAAAAATACACGGAGCAAGTTCTCCGGGAGGGACTTTAAGCCGTGGGTCCCGAGTCTGAAAATGTTCAGGCTAGTAAAAAATCCTTAAGCCTGAATAAAGAGGACCTCATCATCCTGTCTGCTAGATGTCTCATTGGATCGGTATGTAGACCGCGTACTATTCATGACAAATTAACTTGGTCTAGTAACTCCAAACAAAGGACAGGTTAAGGTCCAATATTGGGCTGTTACGTCATTGTAGATAGAAGGCAGAGATCAGTGAACGCGGCATTAATTCTACGAGTTCCATAAATAAAATAGTTGAAATATAGTATATTTTTTTATTAAACATGACCGGTGTAATTTGTCCAATGTGCTATTAAAAAACAAGTGTCATATTTTATTGTTTTAATAAGTTGCGTATTTGTTAAAAAGTCAAAGCATTCAAACAATTGGAGCTATAGTGTCTAGGTAGAAGAAGAAAAATAAATTATTTCCTTCTTTTAGTTATATAGGGTAATATGCCGTAAAAATAGAACCGTCAAGAAATGCGGACATGGGTTCAACTGGGGTAAAATTTTCCGCAGGTCAAATAGTCCCCCATTCGGTTTTTCTCCGGGCGGGGACTACTTCAGGGAACCCATGCCAAAGGCTCAAACACAAGGACATGTTCCTAGGAACATGGAATGTTAGGACTTTATACAATAGCGGGGCACTAGAGAGAACTACATGGTCTCTATAGGAAGCCAGATATAATAAGAACAGTTAAGTCTCGTAGACTGCGGTGGGCAGGACATGTTGCACGTTTGGGGAATGAAAGACTTGCATGGAAGCTTCTTGTAGGAAAGCCAGAGGGAAAACGCCCAGTTGGTAAACCAAGAATGAGGTGGGAGAATAACATTAAGTATGATTTGAGGTAAGTGGATTATACAGGGAATGATTGGAAAGTATTAGCTCAGGATAGGGATGTATGGAGAGCTTATGTCCGCGCGGCCATGAACCTACGGGTTCGATAGTGCCAGTGAGTAGGTAAGTAATATGATCAGTCTCATGGGCTAGTAGTCAGCGTTTCTGACTATAGTTAATGAGGTCCCGGGTTTGATTTTGGTCAGGTCATAGGCATTTTTCGTTAAAGGAAATGTGTTTGCACGTGGTCTGGAATTTTGGTTATGGACTCTCCTGGCGCTACATTATCATTTATCGTCCATCACATCATCTGTGTAAAGTAACTCCGCCTTTTAAGTGCCCTAACCAAAGAAATGGATTAGAATTCCGCCAATGCCAGGGAAGAAAGCCAACCAAAAATGTCATAAAAGACAACCTGGTAGCATTGGACAAAAAAAGCTACAACTAACTAACTCACTGGCACTATGGAACCCGTAGGTTCATGGCCGCGCGGACATAGGCTCTCCATACATCCCTATCCTGAGCTAATGCTTTCCAATCATTCCCTGTATAATCTACTTCCCTCAAATCATAGTTAATGTTATTCTCCCACATCATTCTCGGTCTACCAACTGGGCGTTTTCCCTCTGGTTTTCCTACAAGAAGCTTCCATGCACGTCTTTCATTCCCCATACGTGCAACATGTCCTGCCCATCGCAGTCTACGAGACTTAACTGTTCATATTATATTTGGCTTCCTATAAAGACCATGTAGTTCATTGTTATGGAGTCTTCTCCATTCACCTGTCTGTTTATCTCTCTTTGGTCCAAAAATTTTCTTAAGCACTTTATTCTCAAATACTTGTAATCTCCTTTCCTCCCTTAAAGTAAGAGTCAATGTTTCGCACCCATATAATATAACTGGTAGAATAATAGTTTTATATATTTTCAGTTTAACGTTTATTGAAAGGAGTTGGGACATCAAGAGTCTCTGCAATGCATAATAGCACGCATCAAAAAAAGTTATATGTAACAAAATTTGATGTTTTGTTACTTCATAGAAGTAGTGTTGTTTGTCCATTTTAAGAAGGTTATAGAACTAATTTATTTACATTTTAATACATCTGCAATTAATTACTTCTGAAGATCTCCATTTCGATTTTCTCTATGTATGCAAGTGTATATACGTAATAGTCTATACTTGAAAAATAATGTCCTTAGGAAAAAGAAAAAAAAACTTGCTCAATTTGAGAAGTTTGTTTTCGTGCTAGTTTGATTGATGGCCATTTTGCCGCCTGACAGCGATGTAAACAACTTGTCAACGTGTCACCAATATATCGATTACTATATGTTTATATATGACCTTGTGTCGTTCGTGTTTCTGGAAATTTAGGAAATAGTTATTCCCATGTTTGTTTTTCTAAATAATACCTTAGTTACAAGTTATAAATTATGAATAATTGGCACACTTCATGCGATGCTGTTTTGTTTTCTCTTTAATCGACTATTTTGTATGTATGTAATATGTATGATTGACTTTTTAAGAATTAACACCATGATGTATATCTTCTTCATCTTCTTCTTCTTCTTCATCTTTTGAGACCGGTTTAGGAACCTTATTCCGTTTCATCCTCCGTATTTTCACGATCGTTATGTCGTCTTGAATATCCGTTTCCTGCTCCCTCTGTTGGGAGAGCGAAGAACCTCGAAATCAAATCTTTTCCCCGGGAATTTCAAAGTTCGTTAATTTATCCTGTTTTTATCTACGTTATTAACAAGGTCCTGCAACCGATCTAAGAAGAAGAATATGAGGTTGGTTACATAGTAATCTTGTTAACCACAATCGGTATGCTTTGTCTAATGTGCAACTAAAAAAGAAGCAAGTAGCGGATATATTATTCGTTTTGTCTACAATACTCGTAAATAACTTAAATCTTAATAAACGTATATTTTATGTATGTGACTAAATTAAAATACTCATTTAAACAAAGTAATATTTAATACTTTAGTAACAAATTTTTGTATTCATTTTCCTTAAATTAACCACGACTGTTGTTTGAAAGTTTAAATCCCACGAGGGAACTTTCACCCATTGCATGCTAAAATTTTGCCTTGAAATTTCTATCAGAGAAGTGTTGTAATGTACATGTCGATAAATGATGTTCCGCTTTTTACTGCAAGGCGCAGAAATCATAGCTAGAATCCAGCAATATCAACGCACTGTGCGAAGCAGATGGAAGTCCCTGCATCAATAGAGAAGAGTGGAGTGAGGGGGCACGGCGCGGACTGCAAGTTGACAGGGTTATCCAATACACGAAGTGGGCAGTTCTATTACTTCCCTGTGGTTTAAATTAGAGATTAGGAGCTGGATTTTAGTGCCTTGTAGTTGAAAGGCGTAGAAAAAATTTTGGACACAGGCTTAGTACGCCACAATGCTCTTCTGGGAGAACTTTCAAGGTGGGCTTTGGCATGAAATTGTGGACAGTTTCCTTGTCAGTAAAAAAAAAAATATCTTGCAGCTTTTCTTGGAATTCTGTTATTTCTTCGTCTGTTTTTACATCGCTCTCGTTTCCTTATTCGACATACAGAAGAAAAATCTTATAGCTGGGTTCCGTTGCATGTAGTCCTGAAGAGACAGGGTCAAATATATGAAAAATAATTAAATCTCAATTTCCTCGTATTTGACTTTGCGAAATTATATAGGAATGTAATAATAAAACCAAGTAAATATCAGTAAAACTAAATATATGGTCACACGTAGAAATACATTATATAACGGAAATGGACAGCTAATGACAAATGAGGGAAATTTTGAGGAATTGGTTGAATTCAAATACCTAGGAACAATAATCACAAATAGGAATGAGATGCACAAAGAAATTAAACATAGGCTCAATTCTGGAAATGCATGCTATTATGCATTGCAGAGACTTTTGATGTCCCAACTCCTTTCAAAAAACATTAAGCTGAAAATATATAAAACTATTATTCTACCAGTTATATTATATGGGTGCGAAACATGGACTCTTACTTTAAGGGAGGAAAGGAGATTACGAGTATTTGAGAATAAAGTTCTTAGGAAAATTTTTGGACCAAAGAGAGATGAACAGACAGGTGAATGGAGAAGACTACATAACAATGAACTACATGATCTTTATAGGAAGCCAGATATAATAAGAACAGTTAAGTCCCGTAGACTGCGATGAGCAGGACATGTTGCGCGTATGGGGAATGAAAGACGTGCATGGAAACTTCTTGTAGGAAAGCCAGAAGGAAAACGCCCAGTTGGTAGACCAAGAATGAGGTGGGAGAACAACATTAACTATGATTTGAGGGAAGTAGATTATACAGGGAATGATTGGAAAGCATTAGCTCAGGATAGGGATGTATGGAGAGCTTATGTCCGTGCGGCCATGAACCTACGGGTTCGATAGTGCCAGTGAGTAAGTAAGTAATAATAAAACCATAAAGTAAATTTCAAATACCATAAAGTACTTTGAAGTTTATTACAACATTAATATCCTGCTAATAAAATTATGTAGAAAAACACGACTACTAAAGTCATAAAATTCATTGAAATTTATATATATATTTTTTTTGAAAATTCGCAATAAAACGTGTACACACAGTATAAGAAACCTGTCGAACAAGTCAACTGTTTCAAATATTTAGGGTTTAATTTATTTTATATCAATTATGAAGATATCAGAATCAAAATTTACAAATATGATTATAACTCTGGTTCTAATCAAGCAAATACTTTAGTCAAACTATTTTCCAAAAAGAGACCATATTGAAAGTTATGTAAAGCACTAACCCGACCTATGCTAAGATGTGTCAGTATCGCATGAACTTTACGTTATTCTGAGAATAATAAATAATAGTTTTTAAAAAAACTAAAAGAACACGCTTTATTAGAAAACTAAAAAATGAAAAATAATTTCAATTTCCAATACGCTTGGGATAAAATAAAGTGGTCAACAAAAAAATCATCTCCAACACATATAGAATAAAATTAGAGTTATCAACAAAAAGAAAATAATTGTACCATCAAAAGCGTGGGGTGCTCTATATTTGATATTAAACAGATATTGGTAAAAGTAAGCTCTCTAAGAAGAAAATGTAAAAATCATAAAAAGTACCCCACGCTTTTGATGGTAAAATTATTTTCTTTTTGTTGATAACTCTAATATTCTATATGTGTTGGAGATGAATTTTTTGTTGACCACTTTATTTTATCCCAAGCGTATTGGAAATTAAAATTATTTTTCATTTTTTAGTTTTCTAATAAAGCGTGTTCTTTTAGTTTTTTAAAACTATTATTTATTTGTATTTTTAGTTTTAATATTTTACAGAATAAGATAAAAATGTAAATATCTCTAAATTCGATACTATTGTAGTATGAGCTAAAAGTAATACTCTTCTATAAAAAAACCCTCCCAGCCGGATTAGAACCAGCGACGTATGGATTACTGAAATTATATACCACTAAGAGTTCACTGCTCTACCAACTGAGCTCTTACAACGATTGACTGAAAACTCGACAAGTCCGCAACCTATTATACCAGTTTTCATTTTATTAATTTTCGGATGATTCTGGCCAGGATTTTGGAAACAAAATATGAAATTATTGTATTTTCACGGGTCCTCTACACGTATACAAAGTTTCAGATCGATCCAATGTTTCTAAGTGGGTGAAAATCGCGTTGAAAGATTCCGTTACATTGATACAAAAACAGTTTTTTTTATTGTCTGATGATTATGGCCAGGATTTTAGAAAATAAATATGAAATTATTGTATTGTCACGGGTCCTCTACAAGTATACAAAGTTTCAAGTCGATCCGATTATTTTAAGTGGGTGAAAATCGCGTTGAAAGATTCCGTTACATAGATAGATAGATAGATAGATAGATAGATAGATAGATAGATAGATAGATAGATAGATAGATAGATAGATAGATAGATAGATAGATAGATAGATAGATAGATAGGTAAGTAGATAGGTAGGTAGGTAAGTAGATAGGTAGGTAGGTAGGTAGGTAGGTAAGTAGATAGGTAGGCATATAGGTAGGCATATAGGTAGGTAGGTAGGTAGGTAGGTAGGTAGATAGGTAGGTAGATAGGTAGGTAGGTAGATAGGTAGGTAGGTAGATAGGTAGGTAGATAGGTATATAGGTAGGTAGATAGGTAGGTAGATAGATAGATAGATACAGGTCAAGCTAATAGAAAGCGTGTAAAAAATCAGACACATGAAATATTATTCCCAAGATAAACGGGAGGATATACAAGTACCAAAACATATACGAAAATAAAGATAGATATGCACGATGGCAAGAATTGTATCTAAAGTGGACCACAAGATACAGAAAGAGTTGGACAAATTACGTATGAGAATTGGACACCTCACGAATAATAACTACTGCACCATCGAACCCGTAGGCTCATCATCCTGGCTAATATTTTCCAATTATCCCGTGTATAATCTACCATCGTTACCGTCATTCTCCCACCTCATTCTTGGCCTGCTAATTGGGCATTTTCCTTTTGGTTTTCCTACGTGAAGTTTCCATGCCCCTCTTTCATTCCCATTCGTGCCAGATGTCCTCCTCATCATAGTTACGAAACTTAATTGTTCTTATTGTATCTGGCTTCACTGTTACGTAGTCTTCTCAATCCGCCTGTCTCTTCATCTCTCTTAGGTGCAAACATTTTACCAAGGGCTTTATCCTCTAATACTCGCAATTTTTTTCCTCCCTTAAAGTAAGAGTCAATATTTGGAATCCACACAATATAATTGGTAGAACAGCAGTTTTATATAATTTAATTTTACGTTTTTTAGAGAAAAGTTGTGACGTCAATAGTTCCTGTAATGTATAATAGCACGCATTTCCATAATTAAGCCTGTTTAATTTAATGTTGAAGCTTTTTCCTGTTTGTAATTATTGTTCCTATGAATTTGAATTCAGCTGGTTCCTCGAAATGTCCCTCATTTTTCATTAACTGACCGTTTCCATTATATAATGTATTTTTATGTGCGAAATTGCATCTAATTTTATTGATGTTTACTTCCAGTCTCAATTTCTTACTGTTACTGAACAGAGTGTGATTGTTGGCACTTAATATCCCTCATCACCTGCCCAGGCGCGTGACGTCTACATTACCCATGAGCCGCCGCAACATACAAAACATGAAGCTATTAAAAATGTTGCTAATATTATTATCATTAGAAGTTGTATAAAAAATTAAATCTTAAACTTTTTAATTATTATTGCTGAATTATAGTCCAGTCGGAAGGAGAAATGTTGGACACCCGCGCAGAAAATGGTCTGAACAATTCTAATAATTCTAGCGTTCATGAAACCGGAACGACGCAACAGTCTTAATGCTTGGATGATGATGAAGAAGAAGATTTTATGTCTATCTAATTCACTGACCCTATCGAAATCGGAGATTCTTGGTTTCACGGACATACGCTCTCCATGTGACTGTGTCCTGAACTAAAGTTTACCAATCATTCCCTGTATAATTAACCTCCCTCAAATCATGGTTAATCGAATTCCTGGCCTACCTTTTGTTTGGAAGTTTTGTCGGTGGTTTCCCTACAAACTGTTTCTATGTCCCTCTTTCATTTCCTTTTATACAACTCCTACCCACCGAAATCTACCCACTTAACTGTTTTTTACTTCCGGTTTTCTGTAAAGATAATGTAGTACACTATTAATGTAGAATTATATGTCATTTAAAACTAATAAAACTCTACAAAATATAATAAAAAACAATAAAACCAAAACAAAAAAAAAAAGAAAAGTTATCAGGTGTATATAAATTGAAGTGTGGCACATGTGACAATGTCTATATAGGACAAACTGGTTGACCTTTTATCTCTCGGATAAAGGAACACATGAGAGCATATAACAGAAATTTAGAAAATTCAAAATATGCTAACCACCTATTCCAATTTAATCATTGTTTCGATCCAAATTTTGAAATTTTACATATTTGTGATAAGGGTAAGAAGTTAGATCTTTTGGAGGCTGTAGAAATAAATAAATTTAAAAGTAGTAAAAAACTGTTAAATTCTCAACTTGATTTGAATGAATCCCCTTTGTTAAATTAAAAAATTTAAATAAACATTGTTGTATTGTTGCTTAGATCAGTTGGAACACAATTCATAATTTGTTAACATGTCTGAAGAAGGTACAGTGTACCGAAACAGCTGTCACTGAATTATATAATAAATATGAAAATCAAATAAAACTACGTTTTATTTTTATTTAATTATTAATTATCCGATCACATGTCTGTTCGTCTCTCTTCCGTCCAAAAATGTTCCTCCAAACTTTAGTCTGAAATAGGCTACTTGTAATATTTTGTTTTCCTCCCATAAGATTATATATTGTTATTTTTTGGTGCAGGCTTATTTTCTAAGTAGGATCAATATATACATTTGTAAAAAATCTTCAAAAAATATTTTCATGAGAACAGTTTCTGTACCTTCATTGAAACTCCCTAAATAAAAATGGTTGCCATTTAGAGTCGAAAAATAATTTAAATGTTTCCATTTTACCACACATGTTGCATGTAAGCGCTTTAGCGGAAAGACACAAAGGCAAACTGTATTTTCTTTTATTCATCTTCTTCACAGCAGGAATATAAATTTAAAATAAATATGAAATTATTGTATTGTCACGGGTCCTCTACAAGCATACAAAGTTTCAAGTCGATCCGATGATTTTAAGTGGGTGAAAATCGCGTTGAAAGATTCCGTTACATAGATAGATAGATACAGGTCAAGCTAATATAAAGCGTGTAATTAGGCAACACCAACGAAAGTATAATAGACATTACGATAGTTGATCGGAATATTTTGAAGTAATTGAAGCACGGGAATTGATAAATAAGGATGGGAGATGGAAGGATTCCGAAAATGATCTTAAAATGGAATGCCGATGGCAAAAGAGGAGGAGGAAAGGCACGAAAAGAATGGATGGAGTCGAGAGATAATAAATAATAGTTTTAAAAAAACTAAAACAACACGCTTTATTAGAAAACCGAACTAAAAAATGAAGGATAATGTTAATTTCCAACACGCTTGGGATAAAATTAAAGTGGTTAACAAAAAAATAATTTCCAACACGTCTAGAATAAAACTTGACTTCTCTACAAAAAAATAATTTTACCATCAAAAGTGCGGGGTGCTCTATATCAATTAATATATTTGATAATAAACAGATATTGGTAAAAGTAAAGTCTCTAACAAGAAAACGTAAAACCATAAAAAGCATCCCACGATTTTGATGGTAAAATTATTTTTTTTTGTAGATAACTCTAGTTTTATTCTGTATGTGTTGGAAATGATTTTTTGTTGACAACTTTAATTTTATCCCAAGCGTGTTGGATATTAGAATTATTTTTCAATTTTTTTTCGGTTTTCTAATAAGCGTGTTGTTTTAGTTTTTTAAACTGTTATTTATTTTTTTATTTTTTAGTTTTTTTTACAGAATAAGATAAAATGTTAATATCTTTAAATTCGATACTATTGTAGTATGAGCTAAAAGTAATACACTTCTAAAAAAATCCTCCCAGCCGGATTTGAACCAGCGACCTATGGATTAATGAAATTATATACCACTAGAGTTCACCGCTCTACCAACTGAGCTCTTACAACGATTGACTAAAAAGTCAAGAAGTCCGCAATATATTATACCAGTTTTCATTTATTTGATTTTCTGATGATTCTTGCCAGGATTTTAGAAACACAATATGAAATTATTGTATTGTCACGGATTCTTTACAAGTATACAAAGTTTCAAATCGATCCGATGTTTCTAAGTGGGTGAAAATCGTGTTGAAAGATTCCGTTACATAGATACAAAAACACTTTTTTTTTTTTGATTTTCTGATGATTCTGGACAGGATTTTAGAAAATAAATATGAACTTATTGTATTGTTACGGGTCCTTTACAAGTATACAAAGTTTCAAGTCGATCCAATGATTTTAAGTGGGTGAAAATCGCTTTGAAAGGTTCCGTTACATAGATAGATAGATATAAAGCGTGTAATAAAAGGAAACTGCTGTACTGTAGATAAGTCCTTATAAACATTTTCCCCAGACTTAATTTAACGTAAGTTAGTTAATTATGATATTTTAAATAAATTACATTACAGCCAGCCTCGTGGGCTAGTGGTCAGCGTTTCTGACTACAGTTCATAAGATCCCAGGTTCGAATCTCGGTCAGAACATAGCAATATTTCCTTAAAGCGAATTATTCTTTTAGTTTGCCATGTTGTGCAATTTAGGTTAAGTTTAGATTAAGGACTACGCTGGCGCTTCATTATTAGGCTGTATATCACCCATCATATTTTCAGACAAAGACGGAGGAAGGCCGTGCGGTTAGTTAAATTAACTAGTAGTAGTAGTAGTAGGACTTTATTAGACAAAAAGTAAGATATTTACAATATTATTTACAAATATGGGTCGCACGGGCAGTAAGCCGTGCGTGCTGTTGACAGTCCGTTACAGTAAAGTAATAATTGCTACTAGTGTGAAGAAAAATAAACAACAAAAAACAACAATAGCATTACAATTACATAAAGAAAACACAATAATATTACAATTAAATAATAACACAATAGCATTATACACTAATTAATTTATATATAATTGTTAAGAATTAATGGTATTACATTTTGATAACATATATTTATTCATGAATGAGTGTTGTCCTTATTTTCCGCGTTTTGTCCAGAAATTTACCGAGGTTTATCCAATTTTCTGGATTTACCATAACTAGCGGTGTGCAACGGTACATTCTGTTCTCGCTGCTTTTCTAAATGCGAGAACATCGAGTTCCTGTTAAAACCATTAGACCCGGTTTGTGACATGATGTTAGTTGTGTAACGTAATTCCTATTTCAGGTGCCCCAACTTAAGAAATGGATTGCAATTCCACCAATGGCAAAGGAGGAAGCCAGGAATGTCATAAAAGATAACCTGGTGGCATGGAAAAAAAAAGTAGGCGTATTAAATTATCTGGCAGCCACTTTAACTGCCTTAACAAACAATACTAATAAAATTCATTGTTTAAACCGTTTAGATGGATAGTCATAAAATGAAATTAAAATATGTACCTTCTTTGGCCAATGCCGTCGTCCGATATGTATGCTTTGTTTTCCTGAAGGCCTTTCAGAATATCTATTCCATCATCAGTAGGTATATTTCTTCGCTAAATTTGTTGATATGTTCTCGATGATGTTGGTCTTAACGTAGGGTTGTCCGTACGGAAACACTAAATTAATACCAACATCATCGAGAACATATCAACAAATTTAGCGAAGAAATATACCTACTGAAGATGGAATAGATATTCTGAAACACCTTCAGGAAAAGATATATTTTTACAATTTTAGGACGACGGCACTGACCTAAGAAGGTACATATATTAATTACATTTTATTTTGTGCCTTAATAAGAAACACAATATTAGGACTTCTTATAGAAAAATATCGTGAGTTCAGTGTAAGAATTATAATTCTTTAGACAGTGAAATCACACAATTCTGTGATAAGTTATACAAGTTTTCGATATGGTGAATTGAATGCTGGGAAACTACTAGCCTATATTACAAAAGAAAAAGGTAGGTTTCTTACATAACAGATCTTAATTATGCTCAAAAGTTAGTAAAACCAAAAGTAATGGCATTTTGTGGAACAAATACTCTGCGTGCAAAAATAGTAAATAGAGACGAAATTATTGAACAAGTATCCCACTTTAAATATTTAGGATGTGATATCATCTATGGGTATGATAAAGATATTGAACACAAAACACATCAGTTTCAGGCTATTTATGGTACAATAAATAGAACATTGAATAATAAAGCCCATAAACAAACAAAATTAAAATTTTATAAAACAATGGCTGTCCCTGTCCTTTTGTATGGGAGTGAATCTTGGATTACCACTACCAAACAAGAAAGTAAAATCCAAGCAGCCGAGATGAAATTTTTAAGAAGAGTAAAAGGCTATAGTAGAATGGACCAGATAAGAAACGAGGATATCCGTGAAGAACTGCAGATCTACTCCATAAAAGAAAAGATATTTAACAACAAGATACAGTGGAAAGAACATGTAGAAAGAATGGAAGAAAGTAGATTACCAAATAAAATCTTCCATTATTTTCCAAGAGGAAGAAGAGATGTCGGACGTTCTCGGAAGAGATGGTCTTAGATCTATTAGTGAAGACGGAACAGGCAACTCTTGCCTAAACCAGGAAGTGAAGAAGAAGAAGAAGTTAGTAAAACCATGGGAAAGGTAGTTGTCTCAACGCCCCAACTTATGGGAGATCATCGGGATGGCTAAAATCCCCTATACCTCTTATCTATTCATCAGAACAGTTATACTTGCCTCATGGGTTTCAGGCAGTTAAATCAGAACTGCATTTACGATATTACACATTTTAGTGTATGTTTTAAATTAAAACCATCATCATCATAGTCCATTAACGAATTTAGGCCATTTGTTGACCTGTTTCAGCCTCAATAGAAAAAACTCCATAGTGTCATAGGCCTAGAAGGCCCTTGGCCTACCATACGGCTGCTGACCACACACATTCACATGTATTTATCACAGAGGTAGACGATCATCCATCCAGTGTAGGAGAGACATGTGGTCAGCATGTAGGGACCCCAGCCGTTATAGCTGCTACTTATTGTAGCTACCCAGATTCCTCACTATGCTGGGTGGACACCGGTTCCATACTGACCGAAATTCCATGAAAACATTTCTTCCCCATGCAGACTCGAACCAGCGCAAATCCCTAACTCTGCGCCTAGGCATCTTGACTTAACCACTCGGCTACAGCGCGGGACGCCTCAATAAAAATACCATCCAAAAGTATTTTGAGTGGACGTCCTGGTTTACTTCTACCTACAGGTTGATAGCTTAACATCTGCTTGGGTAACCTATAATTCTCCATTCGGAGAACATGTTGCATCAATCTTGACTTAATCAGAAATTTAGTTTTCTAAAGGTTCCATATGCGTGCTTAAATGATCCCGAGAGCTATGCCGGCGGTAGCATTGCTGCCGATAGGGTTACCCATGCCGGACTGGTCGAAGGTGATAAGCCAGACAAAAAAGTACCTTGGTCGAAAGAGTGACGATCTTTCACCGTAAAAATACAACCGTCAAGAAATGCGGACATGGGTTCAACTGGGGTAAAATTTTCCAGAGGTCAAATAGTCCCCCATTCGGTTCTCCGGACAGGGACTGCTTCAGGGAACCCATGCCTAATGGAGAGCTTATGTCCGCGCGGCCATGAACCTACGGGGTTCGATAGTGCCAGTGAGTAAGAGTAAGTAAAGGTTCCATAATTATGTAAATACAGGTTAAATATAAAATATTTTTTTTGTTAATTAAACAACTAAATGAAGGTTTGTTACAATGCATCTAAATTATTTCTACGAATAATTACCTTCATAAGTAATGCCACGAGTGATTTCCAAATTATTGATAAACCCACGACTCACGAAGTGAGGAGTGAATTTATCTAGAGAATTTGGAAATCAAGAGTGGCATTTGTTAGGACTATTTAACGAATAAAATTAAGCTATTTACTCACAAATCATTATGTAAATATAGTTACTTTAAAATATTTATTTATTTAATGTAAACGGCGATGTTTGAAAACAAATGAGAAACGTTATGTTTCGTTTTTCCATCCACTGCAACAAGATCATATAATGTTTGTTATATATTGCCATCTGGCGTGGGAAACTTGAAATATCATCGCAATATTATAAGAATGCATCCTAGTGGAGAAAAAATTAAACACATCAAACTGTATATTATAACCAAAATTATAGGTTATTAATTTATTTTTTAGTAAACAACTCGGTAAAATCATTATTTAAAAAACACAATTATTGAACACAGAATTATCAAAAAGAACTCGGTAATATCATTATTTAAAAACACAATTGTAAAATTTGTATTTCGTCTATATCTTCATTTGAAGCACAGCCAAATCTTGTTTCTGCCATTTTGAACATTCAAATATGGCGGCTTTACTGTTGCCTCAGTCACTGCAAAATAATGGTCAGACCTGTTCAGAATATTAAAAAGGAGGAGCCTTCTTTAATATGGTAATCATAACACTGATAAATATTTCGTGAAACACGACTCTGATTGGTTGTAAAACAGAAATCATTGAAACGTGATTGGTCATTGAGTCCCATTTGGGGCATGAGTTAAATAGTCATTGTAAATGTATTCGTATATCCATTGATCCATAATTAGTAGAAATAACAGAGCTTTAATTAAACTTGGAAAGTAAGCCTTTACATATCTAAGTTTTTTGTCTATACTACCTATCGTTTTACTAGGTTTGGGTATTCGTGAATAAACAAGCAGCATGGTTTATATTAGGGATGCGAAATCAACCATCTACCCATGTGACGTAATGAAACTTTTGATTCATAGTCACTGTCAAACATTTATTACTAAGCCATTCTATAAGATGTAGAATTAATGTAAAATATTCACCTCAACCATTCTTCACTGTAAGCAAATTGTGTCTTTTGACGTCATGCTTACATCATTCCTGACAGCATCAGCATTGTCGAGGTTGGCATTACGTCGCTGTTCAGTGGCGTTTTGTGCACATATCAGAAGGATCTGATATTTATGTTATTCAATGTAACAACACGTAAATAATTAAATATAAAATAAAACGAGAAATATTATTTGAATAACTAATTCCCATGGAGGGGGCACGCCGTTGCATAGTGGTTAAGGCACTGAGCTACAAGCCGGAGGATCGAGGGTTCAAGTCTCGTTGGGGTCAGGATTTTTAAACTGACCCAAACCCTCTGGCGGCACTATGGCCCTGGGGTCAACTCTGCCTCTAACGGAAATGAGTACCAGACGCTTGTTCTGGGGTAAAGGCGGCCGTCACGCATGGCTGACAACCCGGCTGACATCAAGTGCCGATTGTCTAGAAAAAGTGGGAGCCTTAACCTCCTACTACCCCAAGGGCCTCCTGAGGCCTGTTGTGGGATCACACAAAAAAAAAATTCCCACGGATGTCAATATTGATCCAAAAGATATTTGCACGCCGTAGCGTAGTGGTTAAGGAGTTGAGCTACAAGCCGGAGGGTCGAGGGTTCAAGTCCCGTTGGGGTCAGCATTTTTAAACTGACCCAAACCCTCTGTCGGGACTATGGCCCTGGGGTCGACTCAGCCTCTAACGTAAATGAGTACCCGACGCTTGTTCTGGGGGTAAATGCGGCCGTCACGCAGGGCTGACAACCCGGCTGACATCAAGTGCCGATTGTCTAGAAAAAGTGGGAGCCTTAACCTCCTACTACCCCAAGGGCCTCCGGGTCTGTTGTGGGATCACTTTACTTAACAAAATAAAACACAATTCAGGTGGAATTATTATTTTCTTAAGACTATATATTTTTATTTATCTGTCATTACATTCTTGTATAGTAAATAGCCACAATCACGACATCAATAAATCTTATATTGCATCTGACGTGAATAAAATAACTTATTGTTCATCAACATTCGTAATGGGCTCCATTTTTTTAGTTTGAAGTAACAAGAAACGCACCTGCATTTTAATTAGAGTTTTAATGTAGTTGGATTCTGGTCATAATGAATTTAAATAAGTATATTTATTTTTAAACAAAAGTTATTATTTTTATATAGATGTGTGTGAATGTTTTCCATATTTTGCACGTGTACTTGACAGAAAATGTTATCATGTAAGTATGTTATTTTCTTAATAAATTCTTTGCTTTTTTACATTTTATTTTCAGGTCACCATTAAAGGAACTGAACGTTTTTGTCATTCTATTGTTTTAGGAAAAATATGGAAATCGTTGTTTGAATTGGTAAGGAACTGTATCATTCAGTGTTGATAATAACTTCACACGATAACTTCAAGGTTTAAATTACATATATTCACTTGTAAAAATATATCAAATTAATTTTTTACTAACATTTGTAAAATTATCATAAGTAATGCCACGAGTGATTTCCAATGTATCTAGAGGATTTGGAAATCAAGAGTGGCATTTGTTACGACTATTTAACGAATAAAATTAATTCGTTTACTCACAAATTATTATTTAAATATAGTTTTTTTTTAATATTTATATATTTAAAGTAAACGACGATATTTGAAAACAAATGAGAAATGTCTGGTTATGTTTCATTTGTTCTTCACTGCTACTTGATCATACTATTTATTGCCAAATAGGATCGCAATATTGTAGGGATGCACCTTAGTGGAGAAAAAATGAAACACACAAAACTGTATATTATAACCAACATTATAGGTTATTAATTATTGTTTTCCGAAACAACTCAGTAAATCATTATTTAAAAACACAATTATTGAACACACAATTATCAAATGTGTAGTTCGAAGAAATATGTTAATTATTTCTTCTTCTTCTTCTCCTTCTTCTTCTTCCGTATGCAGTATTGGGTGATGATGCCCTGCGACTACAAAAACTGATCTTTCCATCGGTTGAAGGGCCTTCCGAGGTCTTTTTTGCCTTTAGGGTTGAGGTGGTAAATCATCTATGGATTATTTTCTTCAATTCCTCTACCAATTCTTCATTTTTTTATTAAGTCCTCTTACGTTCCAGGTTGCCAAATTCCAGTAATCATAAATGTTTGTTATTTGCCTGTCGTCATAGTTTTATTATCCGCCTGCTTATTTCTTGAAGTCTTTCGAGTATTTAAAGATGTCCCCATTATAGGTTACCAGCCTATAGTTGGGTAAGTGCAGTGGTGGGGTTGCCACCTGAGTGCATCTTGGACAGGCATGCTTTTCTGTAGGGGATGCTCCCTTAACTTTTGAAGTTTCTCCTTCTCCGCAAGGCAGCGGTTCCTCTCTCTTTCCCTGAGTGAGGGTAGGGTGCCTCTTCCGCCAAATCTGCCGTATTAAGGGTATCCTCTCCGCCTTCATTGCCGTTGAGGTTTGTTAATTATTTACTATATTCAACTTATTATGTGTTACAGAGTCAGTCACTGCAAAATAATGCGTTGACCTTTTGAGAATATTTAAAAGGAGGGGCTTTCTTTATTTTGGTAATCAAAATTCGATAATTATCGGGATTAAACACGACTGTGATTGGTTGTAAAAAAATGCATTGAAATGTGATTGGTCGTTGACTCCCATTTGGGGCATGGGTCAAAGAGTCCTGGATATATTTGTTACCCGTTATAGTATTTTAATGTTGCTAGTTACAATATGTAAACAGATCACTCTACTATACGTAGTAAGTACTGAATCCAATTATGTGTTATGTTATAAAGCAGAATGTTATTTTCCACTACACAAGGTGTCTCTAAAGTCACTATCTATTTAATGAATGAGGCAGTGATTGAAAAATCACTGTTACTGTGTTATTGTTAAATTTTATAGTTATTCTAGTGCCTTTCTACATGATCGTAATCTAGGTCAAAACGTTTCAACTCTGAAACGAAATTTAAACCTTAACATTTAAACCGTATTAAGGCCGCTGCTTCTCTGATACAATTCCGTAAATCAAATAGACGTAATAAGAAATTTTCGTAGAATGAAAAGTAGAATTTTCTACGCTTTGTTGCGAGGGGTATTCAACTCCCTACTGAGGAGTCGAGTTGATGCGTTCGGATTATCACTGGCAACTGGAACCTACTACACTACTTCTCGATACTAGTAACATTCATGGTGATTTTCCGTTGAGGTATTAGTTCACAGTAATATAATGTACGGTTAAAAACTATAATATAGTTACCTTGTAGGTCCGTCTCCTCAACTTAAGTTCTTTTAAAACTCTGTAGGCCTTTCGGGACTAGTCCCATCATCAGCAGAATGCATTAGGTCCGTTCTTGTTGACCCTTGTTGAAGCACTGACTTGGTTGTGAGAATTTTGTACAGAGGATTGTGTGGATTAGGTGTGTAGTCAATTCAAGCTGGACACCATATGCATAACATCGATAGCACCCTCACAATAGTACATAGAGAAAACATTCCAACAAGAATAAATATACTGGAGGAAATCGCAATCCTAAGAGAAATCAACAACAACCTGATTCTCAATTAATACACACCTAATCCACACAATCCTCTGTACAAAATTCTCACAACCAAGTCAGTGCTTCAACAAGGGTCAACAAGAACGGACCTAATGCATTCTGCTGATGATGGGACTAGTCCCGAAAGGCCTACAGAGTTTTAAAAGAACTTAAGTTGAGGAGACGGACCTACAAGGTAACTATATTATAGTTTTTAACCGTACATTATATTACTGTACACTGCTTCTGCTGATACACGTGGTCATTCATGACGTGCCTCATCACACACACTGCCGGCACGCATAAATTTGTTTACAAGCAGAAAAATGTGTGCCTTTCTTCGGGTTGATTTACGGAATTCTCGGGTAAATTCAGCTCTGGCGTCTTCATATGACAATCCATATACCGGTACACAAACAATGGCAGCCCGTTCTTCAGTGCTAAACAAGTTGCAGTAAACTAATAGTGTATGAAAAGAAAAAAAAAATAGTAATGTTTTCATGGAAATGGATAGTGACTTTAGAGACACCTGTATTTCTTGAGTTAGACTCCCAGTGAGGCCAGATTTTTTAAATCTGACCTAAACCTTCTGGTGGCACTGTGGCCATTGGGATTCATCCTCTAATGGAAATGAGTACCAGACGCATATTCAGGAGTAAAGATGACCGTCATGCAGGGCTGACAACCCGGCTAACATCTGTGTCAATTGCCTAGAAAAAGTAGAAGCCTTAACCACCTACTACCCCAAGGGCCTCCTAAGGCCTGTAGTGGGATCACTTATTATTTTATCGTATTTCTTGAATGAATTGTACTCGTTAGGCCTGCTCACTACTTCAGGCGGCACCGTGACGAAAGTGGTTAATCACTTGCCCTCCACGTCTGGATCCCGAGTTCACGTCTCGGTTATTCCATGTCATGGTGGATCAAACGGAGCCAGCAGGATTTTATTGGGGATTCATCCGTTTTATCCCACCGAAATCTTCATTCCACCTCTTCTCCATCCTCATGACATAAAATTCATTCCATTTCACTTAAATCCGCTCCTATGGTAGTCGACTCGTATTATATAATAATAATAATAATAATAATAATAATAATAATAATAAATTATTTATTTAGCAGCTTTCACAATGTTTCACATCTTCCTGCGCCCAATTAATTAATCTACTGTCATTCTCCTCCACAACTGTCATTCCAATCGCCATCGTCCAGCCCTTTTCCCTCATGCTGCTCAAAACACTATCAATTCACATTTGTTGGTCGTGGTCTTCTTCTTCTTCTATCAAGAGGCACCCGTTCTAGTATTCTTCTTTATGAAAAACATAATTGAAGTTTGAACATTCATAAATTTTGTTTAATTACGTTGTTTCTTATTTTACATCTTGTTGAAATTCCATCTGATCGCCCCCAAAGATCCATTTCTGCAGAATTTAATGTACTCACTGTTCTAGATTTCAATTCCCATGTTTCTGCGCCATTTGCCATTGTACTCCTTATTATCGTATTAGAAATATTTGTTCTTGTTTTAGAACTTACATCCTTATCATAAGTAATGCCACGAGTGATTTCCAAATTATCGATAAATTCACGACTCACGAAGTGAGGAGTGAATTTATCTAGAGAATTTGGAAATCAAGAGTAGCATTTGTTAGGACTATTTAACGAATAAAATTAAGCTGTTTACTCACACATCAATATTTAACTGTAGTTATTTTAAAATATTTATATATCTAATGTAAACGGCGATGTTTGAAAACAAATGAGAAACGATAGGTACGCTTCATCTGCTTCTTTTGTTTATCACTGCAACTAGATCATACTATTTCAGAATATTAAAAAGGAGGAGCTTTCTTTAATATGGTAATTATAACACTGATAAATATTTCGTGAAACACGACTCTGATTGGTTGTAAAACAGAAATCATTGAAACGTGATTGGTCATTGACTCCTATTTGGGGCATGAGTTAAATAGTCACGTAAAACACTTTAATTTTGATACTGCAGATTTGCCTTTTTTAAAAATAATATTTTATTTATAAGACCTTCTCTTCATTCAACCACAACAAATTAAAAATACACGTTTACAGTATATATATATATATATATATATATATATATATATGGTATGATAAGAAAAATAAATGCCTGGACGGGATTCGAACCCGGATCTCAGAGTCTGTACCTCAGCGTGATATCCATTACACTACCAGGCGAATCCAATTCAAACACTTATTTTTCTTATATATGTATTATATTCTCCATTATTACTAGATGTCGCGAGAACACTGTCTTCACTGCCATCTAGTAGCTGACTATATCAAGTAAGCAAATTAAAGAGAATATTTATTTTA
The DNA here is from genome assembly GCA_030220185.1 of Diploptera punctata. Lineage (NCBI taxonomy): Eukaryota > Metazoa > Arthropoda > Insecta > Blattodea > Blaberidae > Diploptera > Diploptera punctata. The sequence continues at coordinate 1,201,946 of JASPKZ010003876.1, forward strand.
CTTTATAGCAGTGACGCTTTATCGATGTTATAATTAAATCTTTAACATTGAGCAATGCAAGCTTAACACATATAAGAAAAATAAGTGTATGAATTGGATTCGCCTGGTAGTGTAATGGATATCACGCTGAGGTACAGACTCAGAGATCCGGGTTCGAATCCCGTCCAGGCATTTATTTTTCTTATCATACCATATTAAGCTTGCATTGCTCAATGTTAAAGATTTAATTATAATATATATAGAAGAAAGATTACCCAGGAAAACATTGGAATGGTGTCACCTGGAAGAAGGAGGAGAGGTGGATGGAGGAAATAAGAACTGGAATGAGAGCAAGGGGACTGGAGGACATGGATTGGATGGAGAGAGACGAGTGGGGAAAAAAATAAAACTTTAGGCACAGAACGATGTGTAAACATTAAAACTCTGTATATATATATACACTATACTAATTATAAATAAATAAAAATATAATAAACTTTGCAATGTAAATTTAATGTACAAACAATTTTAAGTGCTGCAACGAAAGGTTCGTGAGACAGTAAATGTGTAAACTAACCTCTGCATGTGAAATTTGTGATCCGATTTTGCTGGTTTTAGTTCACCGCTATGGTCTTGAAGTTACGTACTACCTTGTCACGCAGCGGGCCTGGGTTCGATCCCAGTCGGGACAAGTTCCGTAGGTGAGTTTTTTTCGAAGTTTTTTCTCACCTATAGGCCTAAGACAAATTTCAGGGAATTTTAACGCCCAAAAGGTCCCGGAAAATCATCTGGCCATCATTACCATATTCACCTCTTAAGGTTAAGTTTAAGATTAAAACTTGTCCTGGCGCATCTTTACCATCACCCATTATATGATTGGGGAAGCGTAACCCCGCCTTCCTGACACCCCAACCTCAGAACTGGGTTACAATACGCCAATGCCAGGACAGAATACCAGAAATGTCGAAATGATAAACTGGTAAAATTGAATAAAGGATATATATTTATTTCATTAATACTTATATAAGCGAAACATTAATTTTTTCGTGTCGGTTATTTAACTGCGTCGGGCTGCAGACAAAACAAAAAGCGATTTCTTAATTTCGGCTTTCATGAAGTTCCCACTTTAACGGCCGGGTTTCACTGATTTTGGAGGATATTTTCTTAGCTTTATTTCGATAGTATATAATGGGTTAACTCGAAAATTGCAGGCGCTACAGTCATATTTAATGTTGGCTTCATATTTGAATTCCTAATCTTAATAGTCTATTTTGCTTCTTAACGAAATCGACCTTATTTTTTTTACAAAAATTGCGGCCGCTGGATTGTAAAAAATGTTTTTTCATGGTCGTTTTTAGGGTCTATTACGTAGGTAGGATCAATGAAGGAACGTATTTTTTTCCCAAAAATATTTTCATATCTTCTTCTTCTTCCTTCCAAGTAATAGGCCAAGGCCTGTTACGATCCTATAGAAAATTTTCCCTCCAGCGTTTCATAGGACGGCCCAGTGATCTTCGTCCTCTTGCTATATAATTATAAACAGTTTTGGGGATCCGATTTGAACTCATTCTTTCAAGATGGTGTTTCCAATTTAGTTGATACTGTTTAATATATTCCAAAATTGGCGTAGTCTTCAATTCTTTTAAGATATCGGTGTTCCTTTTCCGATCCCATCTGGTGTAACCCGCTGTTCTGCGCATGAATCTCATTTCACAAGCCGTTATTCTGCTTTCATGCTGTCTTTTTAGTGTCCATGCTTCACTACCATAGGTCAACACTGGTCTAGCCAAAGTGTTATATAAACGTAATCTGGTGTTTTTTTTTGTACAAGGGATATTTTCATAACTTGATTAATAATTCCTAAACTTTTATTATAACTAGTAATTTTTCAGGGATATCTTTTTCATCCCAGATAGAGAGATAATATCCAAGATATTTAAATTGATTAGATCTCTCTAAAATTTTATTCTGGAGACAGATTTTACTTTGTATGGGGTCCTTCGCATGAAATGCCATAAATTTTAGTTTTGTTAATTGATATTTCCATATTAAATTTGACACCTATTTTTTGTAAATTTTAAATTGATCGTTGCAAATCATTTTCGGAAAGTGCCAGAAGAGCTAAATCGTCTGCAAAAAGAATAGCATCGAGTTTGAGGTTCCTATTGATGGGTATATATCCTCGTTGTGTTTTCCTCCATTCGTTTATTAATTTATTCATGTATAGAATGAAAAGCACCGGTGAAAGTCCACATCCCTGTCTTACTCCAGTGCTGATCTTATCCCAAGAAGATAATTTGCCATCTTGTTTAACAGAGATTTCATTATCTTTATAGATGTTGAAGATATTAGTAATATATTGTTGTGGAGGCGGAAAATATGTAGAGCTCAATAGCTTCATTTTTACAGAATTAGCCAAACCACTAAGACAACACTTCATTTTAATGAATGTTGTATGCTTTATTGTACTGTCCGTTATGCTTTATATGTCTGAAATTTAAACATATTTTAAAATTAATTTCCTTTCTTTCAGATTAACGAGTATCGTTATCGTGTAATCTAAATTATTTGTCTTCCCGGCTTTGTGCTAGGAAAATCGATTACATTTCTAAACGATTGCAATTTAAAGGTTCGATTTACTTTCCGTGCTTTAGGTTCATATGGATTAACCGGCCGAATCTCCATAAATGGCGCAAATATTATTGTATGACGTCATGTTACATCCCTGGTGTTAGTATTAATCATTTACAAAGTTCAGTATTTTAAAAATTATGAAATTAATTATTAAATAACTTAATTTATTGTCTTAAGTATGCAAGCTTACAGTAATAGGCTTATTAATTATTACTATTATTATTATTATTATTATTATTATTATTATTATTATTATTATTATTATTATTCTTGTCTACCGCTGCGGTCTCGAGGTAGCGTGCTGCCTTGTCACGCAGCGGGCCAGGGTTCGATCCCCGGTCCGGACAGTTTTTGTGGGTGAGGTTTTTATCGGGGTTTTTCCTCACCTGTAAGGCAAATGTCAGGAAAACTTTAAGGCCCGAACGGTCCCCGAAATCATATGGACATCATCATCATCATCCTTATCATTATCATCCTCATCATCATCCTTCACCGATGTGGAAAGCAACGGGAAGCTACCACACCTACAATTCCCTAGTAAAGCTGCAAGCATAGCATGAAAATGCTATGATTGCAGTGAAGGACCTGTCCTTCGGGCAGAATTGCTATGGATGGATTATTATTATTATTATTATTATTATTATTATTATTATTATTATTTCTGCTATTATTTTAACATTTGTATGTGTCGGAAATACGAGTTGAAATATCTGAAAATAAAGAGCTGCACCAATAAAATCAACCATCCATCATATTTAAATGTAAATTTACTTACAGTGTTGGGTCATCTACAATCCGCAAAAATGTTGCAATACATTTGCTAATACCTCCTCATGTAACTAAAGTGATATATACAATTTTAAGAACTATAAATGGGTGTATAAGTCTTAAGTTCCAAACCTCAGAGCTAATAAATAAAATGCACAAATAAGTATCTTATTATTATTATTATTATTATTATTATTATCATTATTAACATGACGGCCGCGCTGGACTAGTGGTTTTTTAAGTTGGAAAAATCGAAGGGAGATACTTTCACCCTTGGTTCCCGAGTCTGAAGATTTTCAGGTTCGTAAAACAACGGCAAGTCTGAATAAAGAGGCATCTATGCAAAATTTTGCTTTGTTCATAAACTTCCACTAGGAGGCTCCTCAATCCCCAAACGGGGAAGTACGGGATGTGTAGATAGAGATTATTATTATTATTATTATTATTATTATTATTATTATTTTCAGTATTATTATTTTCATTATTATTATTATTATTATTTTCATTATTATTATTTTCATTATTATTTTCATTATTATTATTTTCATTATTATTATTTTCATTATTATTATTTTCATTATTATTATTTTCATTATTATTATTTTCATTATTATTTTCATTATTATTATTATTATTATTATTATTATTATTATTATTATTATTATTATTATTATTATTATTATTATTATTATTATTATTATTATTATTATTATTATTGGTCAGACGCTCGCTTCTTGCCGCAGGGGTCCCGAGATTGAGTCTCGATCAGTCCTTGTGGGTTTGTGGTGGACGAAACGGAGCTTGGGCAGGTTTTTTCCGGAGTTTTTGTCGTTTCCCCTGCCACAAATTTCATTCCACCATTTCACCATACTCATCTCATCCATTTCGTTTCATTTCGTTCATCCACCCCTGTGACGTTGCGTCAGGAATGGTCGACGCCACCCTTGTAGTCCACATACTTCTGTAAATATAAGGGCTTCATCTCATCTCATTCCTCGACCCGACCCTGAGTTGGACACGAGTTGAGGATATTATTTATTTTATTTTCATTATTATTATTATTATTATTATTATTATTATTATGTTATTATTATTATTTATTATTATTACTTTTATTTTGTTTTGATATTATTGTTGGCATTGGGGCACGCCGTAGCGTAGTGATTATGGCACTGAGCTACAAGCCGGAGGGTCGAGGGTTCAAGTCCCGTTGGGGTCAGGATTTTTAAACTGACCCAAACCCTCTGGCGGCACCATGCCCCTGGGGTTGACTCAGCCTCTAACGGAAATGAGTACCAGACGCTTGTTCTGGGGGTAAAGGCGGCCGTCACGCAGGGGTGACAACCCGGCTGACATCAAGTGCCGATTGTTTAGAAAAAGTGGGAGCCTTAACCTCCTACTACCCCAAGGGTCTCCTGAGGCCTGTTATGGGATCACTTTACTTGTTTTATTGGAGATGGTGATATTGGTGTTGAATCAACAAATAACATGTTATATCTTTATATAATAATAATAATAATAATAATAATAATAATAATAATAATAATAATAATAATAATGCTTCATTTTAGCTGGCAGAGTTAAGGCCATAAGGCCTTCTCTTCCACTCAACCAGCGAATAGTAAAATTATACAAAAAATTACGTACATATTACAATTTTAAGATATTATTAAAATACAGACTAAACAAAATACAATGATGATGTGATCTAATACTAGCTAATACTAACAAAAACATAGAATATAATAAAATTAAAATGATATAAAATAAAGTAAGTAGCTTCCTAGACGATTGTTAATGGAATGCTCTATATAGTTGTCAGGCAGTTAATGTTTTCATTGTGTGGAACTTAAGATATCAGTTAATTTGGATTTAAATAATGATAGCGATTGACAGTCCCTGACATGACTGGGAAGTGAGTTCCATGCTCTTGTCATAGATATATATGGAGTTGATTAATCCAATGTATTAGACCTACATAACCTATTTCATGAAAAGTAAAATTTTAGAAATCTTTATAGCTACTAAATATTTTTGAGGGGAAAACTTCTCCTTGCCTTACAAGTGGTGGCTGCAAATAAACATACCACTTGACCCTCTTTACCCACCGTAGTAAATACAGTACTTGAGAAAAGTGTGATGGAAAATATTTGCTCTGCTTCTTGACAAACTATAGATGTTTTATAAAGCTTCACACATTTCATTTTTTCTGTTTATATACAGAACAGGTATAACCATGTACGGGACAACCAGCGGGATCTTAACCAGGAGAACGACTGGATTCATGAATCGAGATATGAAAGAACACATCAATGTACCTTCCAGAGAGATCAACAATATGATGTTAGAGAATATTAACTCATTCCAGAGAGCAATGAGCAGTGTGTTAGTCGTTGCTATGTGCTTTGGTCTATGTCCTGTGTACGGTATATCAAGTCATCGAGCAGAGGATCTCAGGTGTTTATAATACAAATCATTATTTCACATTCATATGAAATAATCAATTGAGTTGGTGTTTACTTGATGAAAAATCTTACTTACTTACTTACTCACCGGCACTATCGAACCCGTAGGTTCATGGCCGCACGGACATAAGCTCTCCATACATCCCTATCCTGAGCTAATGCTTTCCAATCATTCCCTGTATAATCTTTTCCCCTCAAATCATAGTTAATGTTGAATGCAGGCTTTCACGGCCGGTAATCATAATGTTGAATGATTCCGGGTTCTGTGGCCGTGGTCCATAGGTGGTGTTGATACCAGACGTTTCGCCCTCAACTGCGGAGGGCGAAACGTCTGGTATCAAGACCACCTATGGACCACGGCCACAGAACCCGGAATCATTCAACATTATCATAGTTAATGTTATTCTCCCATCTCATTTTTGGTCTACCAACTGGGCGTTTTCCCTCTGGCTTTCCTACAAGAAGCTTCCATGCAAGTCTTTCATTCCCCATACGCGCAACATGTCCTGCCCATCGCAGTCTACGAGACTTAACTGTTCTTATTATATCTGGCTTCCTATAAAGACCATGTAGTTCACTGTTATGTAGTCTTCTCCTTTCGCCTGTCTGTTCATCTCTCTTTGGTCCAAAAAATGTTCCTAAGTACTTTATTCTCAAATACTTGTAATCTCCTTTCCTCTCTTAAAATAAGAGTCCATGTTTCGCACCCATATAATATAACTAGTAGAATAATAGTTTTATATATTTTCAGTTTAACGTTTTTTGAAAGGAGTTGGGACATCAAGAGTCTCTGCAATGCATAATAGCATGCATTTCCAGAATTGAGCGTATGTTTAATTTCTTTGTGCATCTCATTCCTATTTGTGATCATTGTTCCTAGGTATTTTGAATTCAGCCACTTCCTCAAAATTTCCCTCATTTGTCATTAGCTGTCCATTTCCATTATATAATGTATTTCTACGTGTGACCATATATTTAGTTTTATTGATATTTACTTCCAGTCCTAATTTCTTAGTATTACTCAATAGTGTGTGCGTGTTGTCCTTTAGTACCTCCTCGCTATAGGCCAACAATACTACATCATCAGCATAAACTAACAGCTTATTAATACCATTGAGTTGTAATCCTTCCTCATCCTCTAAAGATTTGATGGCATGCTCTAGTATAAAGTTAAATAGTAGAGGAGATAGTGCATCTCCTTGCTTCAACCCATTCTGGATTTCAAAAGTGTCCGAAAACTGTTTGCCTACACACACCCTACTCTTAGTGCCATTTAGACACATTCGTATAAGTATAACAAACTTTTTAGGAATTCCGAACTCCAGCAGGACACTATATAACTTCTCCCTCTTAATGGAATCATATGCTTTTTTGAAGTCTACGTACAGTTGATGTACAGTACCATTATATTCCCATTTCTTTTCTAGAATCTGTCTTATACTAAAAATCTGATCTGTTGTAGACCTGTTTCTTCTAAATGCACATTGATGATCTCCTAGAATGTCATCAATATAGGGAGTAAGTCTGCTTACTAATATATTTGTTAGAATTACTTGATGAAAATTTATATTTATTAATTAAATAAAAATAAAACATAGTTTTATTTGATTTTCATATTTATTATATAATTCAGTGACAGCTGTTTCGGTACACTGTACCTTCTTCAGACATGTTAACAAATTATGAATTGTGTTCCAACTATTCCAATTTAATCATTGTTTCGATCCAAATTTTGAAATTTTACATATTTGTGTTAAGGGTAAGAAGTTAATCTTTTGGAGGCTGTAGAAATTAATAAATTTAAAAGTAGTAAAAAACTGTTAAGTTCTCAACTTGTTTGAATGAATCCCCTTTGTTAAATTAAAAAAAAAATAAATATTGTTGTATTGTTGCTTAGATCAGTTGGAACACAATTCATAATTTGTTAACATGTCTAATGAAGAAGGTACAGTGTACCGAAACAGCTGTCACTGAATTATATAATAAATATGAAAATCAAATAAAATTACGTTTTATTTTTATTTAATTAATAATTCATATGAAATGTTTATCTGTCCTGATGGACTAGTGATTACTATGTTTCCGTGGTTCGCGGGTTCAAATCCAGGGGTTGTTTGGATGCTGTGAAGGGACGTCGACTGTTAAAAGGGGTAAAAAGTAATTTCTAATAAAAAATATGTATCTAATTCTAATCCTTCTTCTTCCTTTTTATCTTTAACCTCTCAACTTACAGGTGCTTTTTGTATGTCACACGTCATCCGGGCCTTGCAGTGGCGCGACCTGTCGGGAGAGAGATTTTAAACTGTCAATCACACACATACTTTTTTTGACCACACGAGAATATGGAGGGTCTCTCCGAATCAGTGATCAGTTCAATGTGAGGCCTCCTCCGAGACAACACAATATTATGACGAAACAATTCATTCACACACACATTGAAATTAAACATGGCGAAAATAATAATGATGATTATGATGGCTAGATGAAGTTCGGGGACCATTTGGGCCTTAAATGTTCATGATATTTATCTTATAGACGAGGAAAAAGCCCTAAAAACCATCACTCAACAAACTTGTCCCGACCGGGGATCGAACACGTATCCGCTGCGTACCAGGTAGCAACGCTACCCTGGGATCACAGCGGTGGACCTGATTCTAATTACTATCTGATGTTTTTATAATTTATGTTACTTAAAAATATATTTAAACTTTATAGTATTATAAACTATTTGGTCTAAATTAATTCATAAACAATTAATGCAAATAAATATTGATGCACTTTTCCCTAGAACTGTTCGTGGTAACGTTATGAAATTTTCAGGACCGCGCTCAGTAAATAATAAAGTTTATAAAACATATTAGTTAAAATAGTCCTTCAAAAATTATATTTTCATCAATTGTTCATATGATAAAAATATAATTTCTCGAATTTGAAATTCAATCATAACATGTAGGCTATTCAATACATTACAGGGTGTGACAATAAAACTGCTACACCCGATTTTTATATATAACAATTATCCGTAGTTAAAATTTAATAACTTATTTATTTTACAAAATGAGAAAATTATATCTCAATCTAAGTAGGCCCTATAAGTAGACCGAACTTAAATTATTTTAAAAATTAATTCAGACAGAATGATTCAAGAATCCTAAAAATATATGCAGATTTTTAAAGTTAATCTAATCTCAATTAACAAAAAGAATGGTTAGAATATAAAATATTATTAAGATATATTAATTTTATTACGATTACGTTTACTTGTCATTATAATCATGTCCCCGCAATATCCATCACAAAATTCAGTTCAGGTTTCAGTCACAAAAAACGCTAATCAAAATTATAAAAGAAATACTTGTAAAGTACAATAGTCCTCAATTTTTTTTAACCTTTCGCCATTTTAACAAATGTTGACAAACGTTCTCAATGGTATCGGCGTGTATGTACATGTTTACACGAAATAAATAAAAGTAAACATTTAGGATATATGAGATTTTGGCTTCTCATGAAAAATTTAATGAAGTGGACATGTTCAGTTTTGAAAAACATGTAATTCATACAGTAATATAGTGTAATCAAAATTCTATAACTTCAAAATTAGATGTGTAATTATTATGAAATCTTTGTTACAATGATATAAGGTAGTTGCTACAATAACAACAACTTTTCCCTTATTTTTAGATTCTCCTGGACAACTCCTCGAGTTCTATATTCAATCCTTGTAATTGTTATAATGACAGTTCCGATAGGATTTTCAATCTCCTGGTATTTCGTCGAAGGATTTTCCTTCAACACCATAGGTAATATACATTTTCAAAAATAGACATATTCAATGTTAATATGAAATTTTATAGAATCTCAGTAGGAAAATAGTTTATGTAATTACTAAAAATAGTTTTATTTTCAGGTGCTCTTGTCTATTACATTACCGGTATTTCATGCTGTTTGATACTGCTAAACCTTGCTCCTAAATGGCCATCGTTAGCATTACTTTGGCAAAAAACAGAACTCAGCCAAAAGCAATATGGGTATCCCAAGAACCTAAGACGTAACGTTATAACTCTAGCATCTGTCATTTTTGTTATTGTCCCGGGTAAGTAGATTTTCATAAGTAATGCCACGAGTGATTTCCAAATTATCGATAAATTCACGACTCACGAAGTGAGGAGTGAATTTGTCTAGAGAATTTGGAAATCAAGAGTGGCATTTGTTAGGACTATTTAACGAATAAAATTAAGCTGTTTACTCATAAATCATTATTTAACTATAGTTATTTTAAAATATTTATATATTTAATGTAAACGGCGATGTTTGAAAACAAATGAGAAAGGATAGGTACGCTTCATCTGCTTCTTTTGTTTATCACTGCAACAGATCATACTATTTATTGCCAAAGGAACGCAATATTGTAAGAATGCTCTCTAGTGGAGAAAAAATGAAACACATCAAACTGTATATTAATTAATTTCTGATGTCGTATGATGTAAATATGACAATTATATTTTTCTGGATTGTTACCTGGGAAAAAATACATTTAAGAAAGTGCAAACAGTGGTTTCTTTTTTTGGTGGTATAATAAATTGCTACAAATGTTTTTATAACCGTATTTCTTATAGGCTCAGTCACTGCAAAAAATTGTCAGACCTGTTCAGAATATTAAAAAAGGAGGAGCTTTCTTTAATATGGTAAATATAACACTGATAAATATTTCGTGAAACACAACTCTGATTGGTTGTAAAACAGAAATCATTGAAACGTGATTGGTCATTGACTCCCATTTGGGGCATGAGTTAAATAGTCATAATAAATTTAAATATATAATAAAAAAACGACAATTAAGTCAATTCTGGTGGACGAGTGGTTACTAAGCTTCTGAACTTGGATTTATGGGTTCAACACCGACCGTGACCGATTTATTCACAGCGTAAAAATCCGTAAAACCCAGTTGGGGTCTATGGATTTTTTTAGGATGGAAATATCAAAGAACAAATCCTCAAGAAGGGACTTGAAGCCGTGGATCCCGAGTCTGAAGATTTTCGTCTCGTAAGCTTAACCCTGAATAAAGAGGGTTCTAGGCAACATCTACCGACCTCCATCATGCTAGTAATACATTACTTGCTACTGGATGCCTTATTGAGTTGGTATGATCACAGCATACAAGTTATGCCATATATACGGAAATAAGCGTAAATTAATTAATAAAGGAGAGGCTAAGGCTCAACATTGGACTGTTACGTCATTATAGATAGACTACGGTATAGTACTTACTTACTTACTTACTTACTCACTCACTGGCACTATCGAACCCGCAGGTACATGGCCGCGCGGACATAAGCTCTCCATACATCCCTATCCTGAGCTAATGCTTTCAAATCATTCCCTGTATAATCTACTTCCCTCGAATCATAGTTAATGTTGTTCTCCCACCTCATTCTTGGTCTACCAACTGGGCGTTTTCCCTCTGGCTTTCCTACAAGAAGCTTCCATGCACGTATTTCATTCCCCATACGTGCAACATGTCCTGCCCATCGCAGTCTACGAGACTTGACTGTTCTTATTATATCTGGCTTCCTATAAAGACCATGTAGTTCATTGTTAGGTAGTCTTCTCCATTCACCTGTCTCTTCATCTCTCTTTGGTCCAAAAATTGTCCTAAGAATTTTATTCTCAAATACTTGTAATCTCCTTTCCTCGCTTAAAGTAAGAGTCCATGTTTCGCACCCATATAATATAACTGGTAGAATAATAGTTTTATATATTTTCAGCTTAACGTTTTTTGAAAGGAGTTGGGATATTAATATTAGTACAATGTACTTATTGATTTCACAGTGGAGTTCCTGTTGTGGAATGCGAACTGCTTTGTTCTCGCGTCGTACTGTTCGACAGGAAGTATGGATCTCATAAAGAAATACACTGTGATAAACAACAGACACCTTTTCGAAGTAGTAACATATAATAATTTTCTAGCAGTTCTTGCTGTTGTCATAAACACTCTCGGCGCATTTTGTTGGAGCTATGCAAACCTATTTGTAATGCTGATCAGCTTAGCGCTGGCCAGCAGATTCCGCCTCCTTAACAACAATCTCTTGAAGAACAAAGGCAAGGTAAATCCCTTACTTACTTTTATTTCATCTTACTTCTATATTTATAGCATTAAGATAATATCGCGTCTAACAAGGGAACTGTCAGCAATTGCATGCCAACGCATATCTTGAAATCTCTCCCAGAGAAGCGTTGTGATATACTAAGGCCTTCTTCTTCTTCTTAAACTTAATTTGTAGGATTTTCATCCTGTTTATTTCCAAAATCACTCCTCGGAGGAAGACGTACTGGATGTACATTCACTGTCTATCCATCTCTTGGCAGGTCTTCCTCTTGTTCTTCTCCCGTCCATTGGTCTATCTTCTTTAGCTCTTTTTGCAAGCCGGTTTTCTTCCATTCTTTCTATATGACCCTTCCAATATTGCTCGCAGTCCCAAGGATCAAGCCTCGGATCAAAGACGGAAACAAAATACTAAGGCCGTGTACAAAAAATACCTGCCGTTTTAAACTTCAAGGCACAGAAATCGAAGCCACAATCCAGCTATGACGGCTCATTATACGGAGCAGGTGTTCATCCCTGGATGAGGTAACCACAGAGTGATGTTAGGCGGGACGGTGGATAGTCTGGGTTTTCCAGTCTTCGAATACAGAAGTTGTATTATTTCTCTATAGTTTAAATGAGAGATTTGGCGCTTGATTTTACTGTCTTGCAATTAACCCTTAAATTCGTAATGTGTCCTTTTGGATACATCAGTTGGTTTAATTAATTTAATATTTTAAATAAATCAGAAGAAAAGGAACAAAAATAAACCACTTAAACGTGTATCTAATTATACAATATACCTAATAACAACAGTTGCACAAGATTTCGTTTTCACTGCGGTCCGCCACATTCAAATACCTATCAGAAGAAATTTGTGTTTTGCCAATTTAATGGTTAAAGACAGCAGATTTTTTTGTTTCTTTTGGACATACAACGCTTCTCTCGAAAAAAAAATCAAGGTAGGTTTCGACATGCAATGTTTGATAGTTCAGTTGTTAGTATCCCTAGAATTGAGGATCGTGTGTGCATTGTATTGTGCGTCCCACTCCCATCTGGGCCAACATGCACGCTCCGAGCGGTCTGTTCATAACCTCATGCGGACTCACTTCATAGGCATGAGTAGCCGGTCCGGATGGGAATGTGTCACACAGTATTTTTTTAGGGACATGCAATAATGTAGCAGGTTATGACAATACGTTACAATATACGACGGTCGGGTACGATTCCCGATGAGGTAGAGATTTTTAAACCGTTCTAAACCTTCTGGCAACACTATGGCCTTGGGGTCATTCACCCTCTAATATAAATATATATCAGATGCGAAATCTCCGATTGAATCCGCCTTCCATGCAGTTAACATCTTGCACCGATTGTCTAGAAATGTGGGAACCTTAATCTTCTTCTACACTAAGAGCCTCCCTAAGGCATACAGGCGAGTATGATATGGATAATACTTAGGCTGAGCATCAACGTAATATGAACGTACAATATTAAACGTAACCCGCCTCGCAAGAAGAAGAGTGGTAGGAGAGTCCGGCTGCCAATGGAGGGTTGCAGCCTTTCAACTGCTCCTGAATAACTACGACACAGGCCGTCGCTTCTCGCATGAAATGCCGATTGTTGATATGGATGCATGTGAATGTCAGATGTTTTTCGGACACTATGTCACACAGGTGAGGGAAATCTCGAAAATTCCTCATCCAGGAAACTTGTTCAGACCATCGCGGCGCGTCGATTGAATCCGGGTCCGCTCTTCTAAAGCAACATCAATACATCTACAGCACAACTGTGGACTGATTTTGTTTCAATGGAAAATATTCTCCTACTTCTCGTGTCCTTAAATTCGACCGAAGTTATCATCCAGGATGTTTAATAGATGGTGGTCCAGAATATAGGATATAAAATTAAACATTAAGTGTTGGAATATGGTTGTGAAAATTAAGCGGTTAGAAAGAAATGTAATACGAGGGCGGATCGGAAAGTAACGCACAATAATTTTTTTAAAAAGTTTAATAGTAAAAAAAAGGAAAAAAAATCACAAATGAACTTACATCTTTTACCTACTTTTCGACATAGTCACCAACTTTCTCAACACATTTTTCCCATCGTGTTACCAGTTTCAATATGCCCTGTTTGTAGAAGTCCGTTTGGTTGGAGTGTAGCCATCTGCGCACTGCTGGGGAACCAGCATGTTTCCACTCCATTGATGCCTGCTTTGTTTTGGGCGTGTAGTGGTACGCCCACGACTCATCACCTGTGACGATTCCTTCCAGAAAGTCATGTCCTTGTGCGGTGTACCGCGTTATGTGGTCCAAGCTTGTCATCATTCGCTGGCCCTTGTGGTCGTCTGTCAGGTTCTTAGGCACCCAGCGAGCACTAACTTTACGGAATTTCAAATTTTTATGAACAATATCGTACACCGCACCATAGGAAATGTTGAACTTCTGCGATAAGGCTCGCAGTTGCATACGCCGGTCGTTCAGAATTGCCGCCTCAATGCCTCTGACATTCTGCGGGATTGCTGCTGTTGTCGGCCGGCCGGAGCGTGGCGAATCACTAAGGTTCACGCGTCCCTCTTGGAAGAATGTGCACCACCTGGAGACATTGCTACGGTCCATACAATCTTCCCATACACGCCACGCATGTCCCTGTGAATTTCACTGGGTTTATGCACTTTGGCCCACAAAAATCGAACAACACTTCTCTGTTCCTCACAGGTGGACGACTGTAGCATGCGCGCCATTTTTGTTGCATAGTTCAAGCTTCTCTCGCAAGAGGTGCACCTGAGAAAAAAAATACCATCTGTAGTGAAAACTTCAAACTATATATCTGTGAAATTCCAACATTCTAGCTGCAATACCAAGGCAGAAAAAAATTATTGTGCGTTACTTTCCGATCCGCCCTCGTATTTGTTTGTTGGAGCTCACTGATTAGTAAGCACTAATTCCAACAAAACCAGTGAAATTTGAAATTTAGTTTAATCGATTAATCATGAGCCAGGCATTGCATTAAAATTAGCAAAAACACAACAAAAGTGCCAATAAGCATTGGTGTGCAAATGAACTGTTAATGTGTAGCTCTTATCAACTTTACAAGCGCCTGTTTGTTAGGTTGGTATCACTGTCTCGGTGAACGCGTGGCTGTCCCAACTAGGATCGAGGTTCAAATTCTTGCGTTTCTAGAGGGGTATTAATGAAGGATCACAAAGGAATTATTCGGGTTTTTCTCGGGATTTTCCAGTTTCCCAAATTTCGTCCAACCAACACTCTCCTCTCTCTTTCCATTTAATTTTATTCATTTCGTATTATTCTTTATTTCATCTCGTGTTTTGGAAAAATAATCTGGTTTGCGAAACCACAAGTGTTTTAAATACGGTATATGGACATTCGTGCTCTTCCTCATGAATCTCGACAGGTGTGTGCTTCAACTTACATACGAATAGGGGAGTTCGTAGCTCCTTCTCGAGGCTTCATCCCAAATAGAATGACTGTATGTGTGAATTCTTTATGTGTTTCGAAATCCAGAAACACTTTAATAGACTAACACCGTAAAGTAGATTTCATTTAATTCATTCTATAGACGGGAAAAGCGCAATAAATATTACCAGGTCGCAATGCTAGTTTAGGTAGAAGAGAACAGGTTGATATCTGAAATGCAAATATTTATAAACAACTCCTGCTTTACTTACTCCCTTGTTTTGTTGGAGCAAATGCTAACTAGCAAAAAAAAAAGTAATTTCATAACCGATTAACTTTCCTCATAACCTGGTTTATTGCAAAGTATTTGCTTTACTTCTCATTGTTACAGTTTGGATCATCACTTTCCAGACACCATGAGAAACGCGGGAAACACATTCAATATCTCACCAACCATGTTCTAATCGCTGGAAATTGTAATTAAGTGGTATTGTGTATATGTTTATACGCGTAATATGTGCTATTTTGTATAAATGTGTTTTTTTGTATGTAGATATTTACGTATATTTTACATTCAAATTCATGAAGTGTTCTCCATTCCAGACTTTTTCAGTCTGAAATTGGCAAATTCTTAAGCCCGAGTTGTGTCTAATACGGTATTAACCATTTCATGTTCGAAGTTAAAGAAGATACTACAATACTACAGAACTATCTCCGGCTGACGTCCCTATCTATTGTCACTGTAACGTTACCAAGCCTCGCCGCGCCTATTCAAAAGACTATCTGTAGTGAGAAGGATTACAGCTGTTATCAGTAATATAATGTACGGTTAAAAACTATAGTATAGTTACCTTGTAGGTCCGTCTCCTCAACTTAAGTTATTTTAAAACTCTGTAAAACCCTCACAATAGTACATAGAGAAAACATTCCAACGAGAACAAATATACTGGAGGAAATCGCAGTCCTAAGAGAAATCAACAGCAACCTGATTCTCAATGAATACACACCTAATCCACACAATCCTCTGTACAAAATTCTCACAACCAAGTCAGTGCTTCAACAAGGGTCAACAAGAACGGACCTAATGCATTCTGCTGATGATGGGACCAGTCCCGAAAGGCCTACAGAGTTTTAAAAGAACTTAAGTTGAGGAGACGGACCTACAAGGTAACTATATTATAGTTTTTAACCGTACATTATATTACTGTGAACTAATACCTCAACGGAAAATCACCATGAATTTTACTAGTATCGATATAGCTGTTATACTAGACTCGAGACTAAAAATAAGACCAATATTATAGTATAATACAATATCAGCTTTAAGATTGTATTAATGTTGAAGACTGATCAATTTATCATTCACAGTTAAGGCTTTGGACACCCCAAATGATTAAAGTCCATTACTATTATCCATAATATTACCGGCTTTTACAGGTTTGAAAGTACGCGCAAATATATTCCATACTGAAACGCATTCTCGCAATTTTGTTCCTTCTTAAGGAAATAAAGGTTAAACCTTAAAAATAAGATATTAACAATATAGTTTGCGAAATAAGATTCAAGACGAGAATTGAAGTCTGCAGAAGGTGTCAACCTGCGAAAAACAATGACTGAAAATGAAAGTGTTCCTTAGAACAAATAATTATAATTAAACATATTTAGCAACAACAAAAATAATCAAATTTTCAATCACTGTCACCATTGGTAATTCTGCTATCAAGTTATATTTTTTTCTTTGCTTAGTCTCTAACCTGTGGAATATATGTTTATAAAATATAAATCAAATTTGAGAGTACGTATAGAGGTTTTTACGTCTAGAAAACAGCATTTCTCTTATGGAGAAATTCTTGGTAATAAACATGTCATTTCATGTTAGATTGCTTTATTACTTAATTAATTTGGAATAAATAATATAGTTATATAGTTTCACCTACAACTTTGCCAAGAAGGTGAGCGGCCAATTCATGGAAAGAAAAAAGAAACATTAAGGAACGTATAATTGTCACTCACATATTTAAAGAAGTTAGGGGTGAACTCAGTAACCGGAACAGCGGCTAGCGGAGATGCCATTGATTCAAGCTCTTAAAACGAAACTTGGAAATAAATATTTCCATCTCTGTCACTCAGTCTGCATCGTAAAGTGGCAACAGCGTTTCCATAAGAGCAATATTACTTTCTAGACATGAAAACACCTGTAGTAAATACGGGATTACGGTGTAATTATTAATACAAATAATTCAAGAACTTGGTATTGTCAGTTATGTCAAAGAATACACTTTATGTTGAGGGGCACATTTCGTAATATGGATGCGTAATTTTTTAATATATGCTTTTATTGATTTGAATGTGTGGGCACTTAATTGTTGAGTTTTGTGCAGGTGATGCCAGAGAGTTACTGGCGCGGTGTTCGTGAAGATTACAATGCGCTCTCTCATCTTACTTCAAATGTGAATGCCACCATCTCTCCACTAATTCTACTTTGTTTTGCTACAAACCTCTTCTACGTGTGTCAGCAACTTCTCAACAGCTTGACGTAAGAATCATTAACCTATAAGAATTAAATTAATCGTGATTATTTCATACCTCATACTTCTATATTTCTTTAAATACAGCACTGCAGTATCGGCAATTTCTTATCACCATCATCAGCTGTTCTCACGATTGTCAATTTTTACTTTTATTGTTAATTATCCAAACTGCCATCTAGATGGCATAATTAACAATAAAAGTAAAAATTGACAATCGTGAAAACAGCTGATGGTGATAAGAAATTGCCGATACTGCAGTTTGGATAATTAACAACAAAAGTAAAAATTGACAATCGTGAAAACAGCTGATGATGGTGATAAGAAATTGCCGATACTGCAGTTTGGATAATTAACAACAAAAGTAAAAATTGACAATCGTGAAAACAGCTGATGATGGTGATAAGAAATTGCCGATACTGCAGTGCTGTATTTAAAGAAATGTAGAAGTATGAGGTATGAAATAATCATGATTAATTTAATTCTTATGAATTTGAACCTCATAATGTTAAAAATTCCCAATTTTAATATATAGATCATTAACCTAATTAAATTATACACAGATTTTAGTCGGTGGCACTGGACGAGCGGTTACCATGTTCACTTTTGATTCCGAATTTTAAGTATTCAAACCTGTAGAGGATTAATGGATTCAAAAAATAAAAATAAAAAAAGCGTAAACATTCATAATATGCCTTCCTTCAGAGGGGAGGAAAAGCTATTATGTCCCATGTAGTAGGTATTAAAGCCATATAACAAACCTGAAACTTGAAAGAAGAGGCATTTAATTAATATTTTCGGCCTTTTCACGCTCAGCCTTGAATTACGACGCATATGACTTGAGCTGTAAAAATGCATATTTAAACAAAATACTAATGTTGTTATATAGTAGCCCATTTTAAAAACAAAAGTACAGAAATATTACGTTTATAGACGCTGCTATCTTTGTATTTAATTTTGAATAGTTCATTTATATCTAATACATCCATAGTAATTCTGCCCGAAGGCAGGCCTTTCACTGCAATTATAGCATTTTCATGCTGTGCTTGCAGCTTTACTAGGGAATCGTAGGTGTGGTAGCTTCCCGTTGCTTTACACACCGGTGAAGGATGATGATGATGATGATGATGATGATGATGATAAGGATGAGGATGGTGATGATGGCCATATGATTTCGGGGACCGTTAGGGCCTTAAAGTTTTCCTGACATTTGTCTTACAGGTGAGGAAAAACCTCGCCCAAAAAAACTGCCCCGACCGGGGATCGAACCCGGGCCCGCTGCGTGACAAGGCAGCACGCTACCTCGAGACCACAGCGGTGGACATCTAATACATAATAATGAATATTTGTTTGTTCGTACTTTATGCACGGCCATACCGTTGATCCGATTGTGATAGGACGTTTTGCAAAATGTTCAGGAGATTCCAGGGATGAACATAGGCTATAAGAGAGTTGTGATACTCAATTCCTATACCCTTAAAATCGCCCTTTTTAGTGGAAAACGTGAAAAAATAGCTCTTTGGACGCTTAAATGGCTTACGCTGCCTAAACCATAACAAATACACAAACTTAATGCCACAGAATTGTATATCTCAAAAAGCTCTACAAAAAAGTCCGCGACAGCATATGTAAAATTCTCGAACATAGATACTTCTAAATGAAGCCGGTCGTTGACGTTGGTGGAGACATCTACCTCAGAACGGACGAAACGAGAATTGTAGACTTGTATATGTGAAAAGAACCTTTAATGTTTGTACCATGTCTCGGATAGTGTAGTGGAAATGCAGGCTCGTACGGAATACGAGAGGTTCATGGTTCGATGCCTGGTCCAGACATTAATTTTTCTTTCACAATATCATTATAATATTACAATATACATATATTTTATCAAGAAATATAGGCAAATCTGACTCATTTTAATATACATGTTTTTCTACGGGAGACAAGGAAACTACAAACCATATCATATTTTAATGTCCAAATATCAACTCTTGACAGGTTATTCTGTCAGAAAGATGTCTCAGCAGAACGAACTGCATGAAACGTCTAGGCGTATACAGAGTTATTCAGAACTGAAAGGTAAACATCAGACTGGGTATTTAACTTGCCTGGAACTATAGGAAGATACTATTATTATGAGACCAGGAGATTGCTTTCAATGCAGCATATATTGATTGTTCTAGATGAAAGAGATTAGTGCAAAACTTACGTGAACTTCACTCGTTGACACTTTGTACACGATTAACTCGTCCTACCCTCGAGTCTTCTTATAAATGTTGGAGGGTATTAACATTGGGCACCAATCTTGAACACCGAAAACACCTCACTCAGGAACCTTTTTCCTAACGCCGATCGAACCCCTGCCCATTTGCTTCCGAGAAAAAGAGACCACAATGCTGCATCGCCATACTACTTCTTCTTCGTCAGGCTCTACGACTTCCAGTGGAATGTCTTGGCCTTCTCAACCAGTTTACGCCACTTCTTCCTATCTTGTGCAGTGGATTTCAAATCAAAAATCCCCATTTCTCTCAAATCTTCAATTACGTCATCTTCCCATCGATCCTTGGGTGTTCCCCTTGGTCTTGTTCCTTGTGGCTTCCAATTCAAAATATCATTGGGCAATCTTCCCTTTGGCATTCTTAGTGTATGTCCAAACCATTGTAATCTTTTGGATTTGATGAAACTAACTATATTTTCTTTATTATTCTTGAGGTATAATTCGTTATTCCTTCTCAACCTCCAATTTCCATTTTCCTTTACTGGACCTAGCACTCTTCTAAATATTTTCCTCTCAAACGTTAATAGTCTTAGTTTATCTGCTTCTTTTAGTACCCAGGTTTCAGCTCCATAACATATGATTGGTCTTATTATTGCTGTATATAATTTGAATTTAACATTTTTTGATATTAATTTGCTTCTGAATATATCGAAATTAGCAAAATATGCTTTATTCCCTTGCGATATTCTTGTTTTGATCTCTTCTTCAACAGTATTATTATCGTTTAGTATTGTACCTAGGTACTTAAAGGAGTTAATTTGATCAATACAGTCACTATTTATAGTTAGTTCAGTCAAATTTGTTTTATTTCTCATACATCTTAAATATTTTATTTTATTTAGATTGATTACAAGCCCATATTTTATACTTTCATTTTTCAATTTGTCAAAGGTTTCCAGTAGGGAATTTTTTGTTCTTGCTGTTATTATTACATCATGCAAGACACTGTTTTAGTCTTGTTGAAATATTTCCTCTTAGATCAAGTTGTTTTAAGACCATATCCATTACTATACAGAATAATGTCGTAGATAAAGGATCTCCCTGTTTGACCCCAGAGTTTAGCTGCATCGCCATAGCTCACTCTAAATCATTGTTACATTATATTTAGAATAGGAAGCCCGAGAGATTGACTCTTCCAGAATCAATATATCTGGAAACTGATTTATCCAAACACATCTAGAGAGGTCGCCAGTTGGCTGAACACTACCGTAATTTACTTATGTTACCTTAAAAAGAGTCCTGCTGCCGCCCATGAAATACAAATACGGTAATTTGAGCAACGGATCAACAAAGCGTCTCGATGTATTCTGTGTAATTGAAAGTTTCAAATTGTAATAAACAATAGAGTAGGACCTAATCAATATTTGTATTGATTTTGCAGAAATTTTAGAGACGCTCTACAGTTAATATACACTTACATATCGTTTGGATATCTAATACTAAGAACTATTGGTATGTTGCTATATGCAGCCAGTGTATATGAAGAAGGTAAAGTAGCTAAGGAGATACTTTATGCCGTTCCTTCACAAAGTTATCAAACAGAGGTAAGCATTGAAGTTAATAAGCTTTTTAAATTAAATAAGATAGCAAACATTATAAATTTGAAATTAAATTAATGGATGAGGTATGTTTATCATAAGTAATACCACGAGTGATTTCCAAATTATCGATAAATTCACGACTCACGAAGTGAGGAGTGAATTTATCTGGAGAATTTGGAAATCAAGAGTGGCATTTGTTAGGACTATTGAACGAATAAAATTAAGCTGTTTACTCACAAATCATTATTTAACTATAGTTATTTTAAAATATTTATATATTTAATGTAAACGGCGATGTTTGAAGACAAATGATAAGCGATAGGTACGCTTCATCTGCTTCTTTTGTTTATCACTGCAACCAGATCATACTAATTATTGCCAAAGGAACGCAGTATTGTAAGAATGCTCTCTAGTGGAGAAAAAATGAAACACATCAAACTGTATATTAATTCATTTCTGATGTCGTATGATGTAAATATGACAATTATATTTTTCTGGATTGTTACCTGGGAAAAAATACATTTAAGAAAGTGCAAATAGTGGTTTTTTTTTTGGTGGTATAATCAATTGCTACAAATGTTTTTATATTAACTCCCGCATGCGGCATGTGTTGACATTCGTGCACTATATATACAATCTGGTAGCCGTATTTCTCACAGGCTCAGTCACTGCAAAATAATGGTCAGACCTGTTCAGAATATTAAAAAGGAGGAGCTTTCTTTAATATGGTAATTATAACACTTATAAATATTTCGTGAAACACGACTCTGATTGGTTGTAAAACATAAATCATTGAAACGTGATTGGCCATTGAGTCCCATTTGGGGCACGAGTTAAATAGTCTTTATAAACGCAGAGTATAAATAAAAATTAATATTACTTTAAATCGCTCGGACAGACATCATTTAATATTGAGAGATGTTAAAATATATCAGCCGTCAAATTAGAGGATGTGAATTCACCGACATCATTAAGTATTAAACAATGTAAATGGCAACCGATTCTTTAAGCTCTCCTTTAGTTATATCGGTGGTGATTCGTAGAATCATATGTCACACTTAGAAACGAAATATAACATATTACAGTTTCTAACTGTGGAATTTTATATGAATTTGGGTCATTCCAGGACGACATAAACTGTAAAATTCGTGTACTCAAATACTGGTTGCGAGTAATCCAAGGTGAACAAACAATGCTTAGAGCAATTTGTTACGACCACCAAATTAAAAACATAGATTTTAAATTTTGGGCAGACGAGGCTAGGAGAGAACTCCACAAGATTGGGATGGGCTGGATATGGGAAAAAGGGACTGAAAATCGCAAGAACGTGTGGAGAAAAATAAGGAGGAGGAGGTACTTAGATATAAACCAACAAGATACTTTCGCCGACTGTACAGGAAAACGCTCACTGTGTTTACAAAGATACCTAAAACACGTCTGGGGAAAAGAATCGTATATACTCAACCTAGGATTTAAAGAGAGATCAGGGCTTGCTTGGTTTACGCTAGGGGCATGGAAATTGCAAAAAATTAGCGACGAGCACGATATGCGAATATGTCCAATGTGCGGGAAATTTGAAGATGAGATACATATATTAGGACAATGTAATGATTTAGAATATTGGAGACGTCAGTTATTACCGGAAAGATTTCTAAATTCAAATCGGGAATGATTGGCATGCTACGAGTTATTGGTAAATCCAGAAAATTGGATAAACTTGGGTAAATTTCTGGACAAAACGCGGAAAATAAGAACAACACTCATTCATGAATAAATATATGTTATCAAAATGCAATAACATTAATTCTTAATAATTATATATAAATTAATTAATGTATAATGCTATTGTGTTATTATTTAATTGTAATATTACTGTGTTTTCTTTATGTAATTGTAATGTTATTGCTTTTTTTAGTGTATAGTGCTATTGTGTTATTATTTAATTGTAATATTATTGCGTTTTCTTTATGTAATTGTAATGTTATTGCTTTTTTTTGTTTTGTTGTTTATTTTTCTTCACACAAGTAGCAATTATTACTTTATTGTAACGGACTGTCAACAGCACGTACGGCTTACTGCCCGTGCGACCCATATTTGTAAATAATATTGTAAATATCTTACTTTTTGTCTAATAAAGTCCTACTACTACTACTACTACTTATCATTAATATTTTGGATATATACAATTTTCAACTTACTTACTTACTTACTTACTCACTGGCACTATCGAACCCGTAGGTTCATGGCCGCGCGGACATAAGCTCTCCATACATCCCTATCCTGAGCCAATGCTTTCCAGTAACTTTTCCATCTATTTAATATACTCTTAGAATCTGCAATCATATCCCCATTTTCATTCCGAATTATGTTTGTTCTAGCCTGAAACCCTTTCTTCTCTATACTAATTCCCTGATATAATTCTCTAATGTTCCTATTTTTTGCATTCATTTCAAGATCGTTAATCTTCTCTCTCAAATATTCCCTCTTTTTACTCTTTAGTAACTTGGTGGTTTCCCGTCTAACACTACCGAATTGCTCTAAATTTACCTCATTTGGCTCATGTAACCATTTCATTTTTGCTAGCTTTCTTTTCTTTACAATGTCGGCACATTCCTCATCAAACCATTTCTTGTTCTGCCTCTTTTTTAAACAAACAATGCTTTCTGATGCTGACAATTTAATAGTATCTCTTATAGCCTCCCATTCTTTATTTATATCAGTTTCTTCTTCGTTTGCCACATTGTCATCCGAAGATTCCAGTACTTCAAATCTATTAGCAATTTTGGAATACAATTTTCAAGGTAAATGAAAAATTTTAAACTTATTTATTCAGACAAATAGGAATTTTACATGTAAATTGATGAATATATATTAAAATACATAATTACATCAACGAATCTAACTAAATTCAAACTTGCCGATTGATATACAGATACAATTCATCATCAGCTGTTATAATAATAATAATAATAATAATACTTTATTTATTCTGGCAGAGTTAAGGCCATAAGGCCCTCTCTTCCACTCAACCAGCACAAATACAAATAAATATTTGACAAATATAGATATACACTATACTAATTATAAACAGTTAAAGATACAATAAATGTAGCAATGTAAATGTCATGTACAAACAACATTTTATAGGGTAATAACAATAATGATACGATAATAATAATAATAATAATAATAATATAAATATGATACATTATACGGGAAACACCAATTAATATATATATATATATATCTTACACTGGATAATAATGAAATCGAGTTTAGCAAATATAAATTTAGATTTCTTTTAAAAGATGCCAATGTCTGGCAGCCCCTTATTACCTTAATTTTCAAGGTAAATGAAAGATGTTAAACTTATTTATTAAGACAAATAGAAATATTACGTGTAAAATTGATGAATATATATTAAAATACATAATTACATAAATGAATCTAACTAAATTGTAACTTGCCGATTGATATACAGATACAATTCTTCATGAGCTGTTACAATAAAATACCAAATTTTCATACTAAATATTTTTTCAAAGTCAACAGTATCCCATTGCACCGCATAGGTGCTGGATCAAACCGTTATTGTTGATAACTATTTTGATTCGAAAGCATAGATTGTTCAAATTGTGACATCTTGCCCGGGCCCTTAGAGGCAAAGAGGAATTCAACTTTCTTTACTAAATTCTCCCAATATGTAAAGTTTACTGACTTATAAGATACAATCGTGGAAGCTTTGGGATAAAGAAACTAACACACGCTTGAGCAAGCTTTTGGAATTTGAATTTGATATCTGACTTATGCTAACTACTGAATGAATAGGCATAGAGTAAGTAAAAAGCACAACTAAAGCTTTTAATACGAGTCAAAAATATACTCAGATATAATATACGGATAAATAAATATATATTCAATTTGCAAAGAAAACAAATCATAGTAGATCATCTGTACAAAAAGAAAATATGATATAAATCAACATACATACATACATTATCACTCACTCTAGACCAGCCTCGGGTTGGGGGAAATACTGTTCTAGCGTCCCCACCCTGGCTTACTGGACTAAACAAACAAAACCAGCTCTCCTGAGCTGTTCTGACCAGACTCCAATGGTGACTAAGTAGATGATGATCCGATGTTACAAAACGCTATTCATGAGAGTTCACAGGGAGAGGGGGAATGTGCAATAGCACAGGGTACGCACTAGGAAAGGAAAGGATAGATAGGAAAACATTTTGCACTGTTCATAAAGATGACACTCGAGATGGAGACGCGATGACGTATAGTTTGCGCAGTAAGACGTAATTCCTTTATCGAAATGTCCATTTCGGTACACCATATCACCATTAGTTAAAATAACTGAAAGTTCAAATTGAAATTCACTTTTATGAAAATTCCATCCGGCGGTCTTTATTTTGAGCAAATTTATTTATCACTTTATCTTTAAGATTTGAAATGTCCATAAAGTTCTCCAGAGAAAACATGGCTAAAGCAGAGTGTATTCCCCAGAGAAAGTTTTATCCTCTTCAGGGCTAAAAACCATTGTTCTAAATTCACGTGTGACATAAATGGCAGATGATTCTGTATAAAGCAGTAATACGTACACTCCACCCACGCCTCAACAATTCTGTGTTTGCGGGAAGTATATAACGTAAAGCGTTCCAAAAATTCAGATAGATGCGCGCGCACGAAAAGCCAATGAAGATTTGTTTTCTCTAAAATGCAGGAGATTTGTAACTCTCGTATTCCATGATTTGTAACGATTCTATTTTATTTATAATTGTATTTATCGTTAGCGTAGAAATTCATTATATAATGGAAATGGACAGCTAATGACAAATGACGGAAATTTTGAGGAAGTGGCTGAATTCAAATACCTAGGAAGTAGATTATACAGGGAATGATTGGAAAGCATTAGCTCAGGATAGGGATGTATGGAGAGCTTATGTCCGCGCGGCCATGAACCTACGGGTTCGATAGTGCCAGTGAGTAAGTAAGTAAGGAACAATAATCACAAATAGGAATGAGATGCACAAAGAAATTAAATATAGCCTCAATTGTGGAAATGCGTGCTATTATGCATTGCAGAGACTCTTGATGTCCCAACTCCTTTCAAAAAACGTTAAACTGAAAATATATAAAACTATTATTCTACCAGTTATATTATATGGATGTGAAACATGGACTCTTACTTTAAGGGAGGAAATGAGATTACGAGTTTTTCAGAATAAAGTTCTTAGGAAAGTTTTTGGACCAAAGAGAGATGAACAGACAGGTGAATGGAGAAGACTACATAACAATGAACTACATGGTTTTTATAGGAAGCCAGATATAATAACAGTTAAGTCTCGTAGACTGCGATGGGCAGGACATGTTGCACGTATGGGGAATGAAAAACGTGCATGGAAGCTTCCTGTAGGAAAGCCAGAGGGAAAACGCCCAGTTAGTAGACCAAGAATGAGGTGGGAGAACAACATTAACTATGATTTGAGGAAAGTAGATTATACAGGGAATGATAGGAAAGCATTAGCTCAGGATAGGGATGTATGGAGAGCTTATGTCCGCGCGGCCATGAACCTACGGGTTCGATAGTGCCAGTGAGCAAGTAAGTAAGGATAATTGAATGTATGAATTCAATTTCAATATTTAATATGATGAAGATAATTATATTATTTTTAGTCTGGACATCTTACCTCAATATTAATGATGAACATTTTTCAAAACAATTCTGTTTTATCCCAGTCTGGGAAAGCTGACGATAAAACAGAATGAAACATGTTCAAGAACAAATCAACATTAATATTGAGGTAAGATGTCCAGACTAAAAATAATATAATTAAAATAACCTCAAAATATAACTTCCTAAAATTAAAATATGATGAACATAGCTTATTACCTCTCATTTCAGGTGCATAGATTTTTGATACAAGTGACGACAGATGATGTCTCTCTTACAGCATTTAATTTCTTTCCTGTTACCAGAACAATTCTTTTAACTGTAAGTAATATCGCATAATATTAAGAAACGAATTCCCAAAAGCATATTTGCTATTATTTATTTGTACTGTACAACATGAACAAGTATGAGTCCCTGTACAACATGAACAAGTATGAGTCTTGTCCTTGGTTCCTTTCATTACTCACATACGTTTTTATATTTTTGCATTGAAGTGTATGATTTTTACGGTACCTACTTTACATGATTACTTGATTAATCATCATCATCTGCCTTTCAAGTATTAGGGCCAGTGGCCCGTTACGGTCTCCCGCCATCTCAGAAAAGGTCGACCCACAGATCTTCTGCCTCGAGGAATGTAGAGAAGAATTTGTTTTGGTATTCTGTGACGATCCATGCGCTGAATATGGGCTAGCCAATTGTTTCTATATTCTTGGAGGTATTCAGATATAGGTACGGTGTTTAACTCTCTGGCTATTGTTGAATTTCTTTGGTGGTCTAGAAGGCTATAACCTGCAGTTCGTCGCAGAAATTTCATCTCCGTGGCTGTAATATGACGATCGTCCTGAGTTCTGATGGTCCAAGCTTCACTGCCATAACAGATTATGGGTCTAGCGAGAATTTTATAGATTTTCATTCTTGTGTGTCTATGCACTTTTGATGGTTTAAAAATTTGTTTGATAATTCTTAAAGCTTTATTATAGTTTTGTATTTTAAAGGATATATCACATTCCCCATTATAAGTTAGATTATATCCTAAGTATTTAAATGAATAAACTTGCTCTAATAATGAATTCTGAATACAAATTTTACTTCTTACTGGGAATTTCCCTTGAAAGGCCATAACTTTAGATTTTGTTGTTGATATTTCCATGTTAAATCGTTGGGCTATTATATTAAGATGATGAGTGGAATATTGTAATTCATCTTCATTATTGCCGAAAAGAGCCTCATCATCTACATATAAGAGTGTGGCTAAAATTGTGTGTCTTGAGGGAGGAATATTACCATGAACTGTCAATCTCCAGTGTCTGATGATAGCATTAATGTATACATTAAATAGAAGTGGTGATAGAGGGCATCCTTGTCTGACTCCGCAATTTATATGTTTCCAATCTGCGAATTCTGTTCCTATTTTTACTGCTATGATGTTATTTTTATAAAGATTAAAATTTGTTTGGATCAGTTGATTTGGTGTTGCCATCATCAGTTAAGATATCTAAAAGTTTTTGTCTGTCAACTCGATCAAATGCTTTTATAAAATCTATGATTAATCTTAATACATGCTGTAATCAATTAGAATCAATTTTATCAAGTCCAAAGGAACAGTCTATCACAATAACATTATTTTACCAGTAATTGATGCAGACCAAGAGTTGCTTCAACCAGCATTCGTGAACACCCTGTGAAACTTCATCGGTGTATGTTTCTCTTCCACCCTAATGTTTATATATGCCAGGTTTCCAATATAAAACCGGATCGGCCTCAGGGAGTTTCACCCGGCACGCAGTGCTGTCTCTTCCTCCCTCAATTCACCCTGCCTGCCACCCGTCCTTGAACTGTTTCTTACCTTGAACTGTTTCTTACCTTATAGAAAATGCTGAAAATGTTGTCCTCCCGCACACGTGCTTATGGGATCACCTTGGTTTAGACAATGAACACGTGTACACTTGTAAGGTTTGAGTTTTAACAATTTTGTTGCTGTATGTGGTAGAAGATACTGAAATCCCAGCTTGTTGTGCTAATTTCGTTAATGATTTTTGTGGTGAACGTTCCAAATTTTCCCCAATTTCGTCTAATTTTTCTTCGGTGAAAACCGTACGCCTTTGCGTGTGTTTCTTATTTTGTACTGAGCCAGTGGTCTCAAATTTAGTCACAAGATCGTGGATTGTCGATCTGGAAGGAGGTAATTGTCCAGGGAAGTTCCGAATAAATTCCTCGCGAACGCGACGAGCTGATTCGTATTTATAATAACATTTACACACATAAATGCGCTGCTCTGTCAGCTGACGTCTCATCTTGTCGAACGATAATGAACTGACTATTTCAAGGACGAGCGACTGGCAGAGTGAAATGCGGACGAGAAGAGAGCGCTGCCTGACGAGTGAAACCCCGTGAGGCCGGTCCGGGTTTATATTGGAAGCCTGGTATGTATATATATATATATATATATATATATATATATATGTCAGGTTTCGCAATGTTTCACATCATCTTCTTCGTCTTCCTCTACGCATGAAAGCTGGCAGCTTGTTGCGTGTTCATTCACTACAGGTCTATACAGGGGTATGGTGACGTCCTTCCATCGTAGTTGTGGTCTTCCTAAAGGCCTTTTCTGCTGAGGTGTCCAGTCACGTACTTTCTTCACTAATCTACTGTTCTCCATTCTATCTATGTGATCATTCCAGTTTAATCTTCTATCATTTATCTAGAGGTTTATCAGTTCAATTTCACATTCTTCTCTAATAACAGAGCTGCGAATTTTCTCTCTCAGCGAATTTCCTACGATTTTCGTTAAAACTTTCATTTCAGTTGTTTCGTTGATTTATTTTGTTTTTTGTGTTTGTTTCTTGCGCGCAATTAATCTACTGTATTCTTCTTTACATCTCTCTTTCTTCCCAGTCTCCATCATTTTATTGTTTTCCCCTCAAGCTGCTCTAAACACCATCAATCAATATTATTTTTGTCCGTCCTCCTCCTCTTCTTCTTCTTCTTCTTCTACGAAGTGACACCCATTCCAGTATTCTTCTTGGGAATCTGTCTTCTGTCAATCTTTTTTCATGACCATAACACTTTGTTTGTTTTTTATGAAATCCACAATTGAAAAAACAATATACATATGCAAGTTGCAGCATAAGTCAGTTAACCGAAAATGCATATATTTTCTGCAGCTTACATCTATACAAAAGAAAAACTACATAAATTGTTCGAAGTGAGCTCCATTGTTGTTTAAGCAGTAATGCTTCTTCTTCTTCCTTCCAAGTATTAGGCCAAGGCCTGTTACGATCCTATAGAAAATTTTCCCTCCAGCGTTTCATAGGACGGCCCAGTGATCTTCGTCCTCTTGGTATATAATTATAAACAGCTTTGGGGATCCGATTTGAACTCATTCTTTCAAGATGGTGTTTCCAATTTAGTTGGTACTGTTTAATATATTCCATAATTGGCGTAGTCTTCAATTCTTTTAAGATATCGGTGTTCCTTTTCCGATCCCATCTGGTGTAACCCGCTGTTCTGCGCATGAATCTCATTTCACAAGCCGTTATTCTGCTTTCATGTTGTTTTTTTTAGTGTCCATGCTTCACTACCATAGGTCAACGCTGGTCTAGCCAAAGTGTTATATAAACGTAATCTGGTGTTTTTTTGTACAAGGGATGGTTTCATAACTTGATTAATAATTCCTAAACTTTTATTATAACTAGTAACTTTTTCAGGGATATCCTTTTCATCCCAGATAGAGAGATAATATCCAAGATATTTAAATTGATTAGATCTCTCTAAAATTTTATTCTGGAGACAGATTTTACTTTGTATGGGGTCCTTCCCATGAAATGCTATAATTTTAGTTTTGTTAATTGATATTTCCATATTAAATTTGGCACCTATTTTTTGTAAATTATAAATTGATCGTTGCAAATCATTTTCGGAAAGTGCCAGAAGAGCTAAATCGTCTGCAAAAAGAATAGCATCGAGTTTGAGGTTCCTATTGATAGGTATATATCCTCGTTGTGTTTTCCTCCAGTAATGTTTGAGATTATATTCTGAGGATCCCATATCTATACCCCAGTTACAAACAATCTGATATTTTTCCTTGCAATCAAGTGCAGCGGTTAACTGACTAACGCCGCATTCTGTATATATATATATGTGTGTGTGTGTTTGTCATGTTCCACCCCATACCAATCCTTAGATACTATAGTGTTCCTACACATCATCACATTCTTCATAATACAATCGCATATTTATATATTCATCACTCTAATTATTCTTTATTGTTTACAATACGTTCTCTGACTCAGATAATTTCTATTGAAGTAAGTTCCAGAATGGGTTGAAGCAAGGAGATGCACTATCTCCTCTACTATTTAATTTTGTACTAGAGCATGCCATTAAATCTTTAGAGAATGAGGAAGGCTTACAACTCAATGCTATTAATAAGCTGTTTAGTTTTAACAATATGCTGAATGGTATTATTTTATTGGGCTAATAGGTGGGAGATCCTAAACGGCCAACACGCACATACTATTGCGTAACCCTACGAAATGTAATGACTCTTGAAGTAAATGTCAATAAAAATAAAACTATACAATATATAATGGACAAGGATCGCTCATGACAAATGAGGTAAATTTTGATGAAGTGACTGAATTCAAATACCTAGAAAACATAATCAACAAATAGAGGAAATGAGATGCACAAAGAAAGTAAACTAAAGGCTCAATTTCTTTGAACTGCATGCTATTATGCCATTGCAGAGACTCTTGATGTCCCAACTCCTTTCAAAAAACGTTAAACTGAAAATATATAAAATTATTATTCTACCCGTCATATTATATGGGTGCGAAACATGGACTCTTACTTTAAGGGAGGAAAGGAGAACACAAGTACTTGAGAATAAAGTACTTAGGAAAATTTTTGGACCAAAGAGAGACGAACAGACAGGTGAATGGAGAAGACTACATAACAATGAACTACATGGTCTTTATAGGAAGCCAGATATAATAGTTAAGTCTCGTAGACTGCGATGGGCAGGACATGTTGCACGTATGGGGAATGAAAGACTTGCATGGAAGCTTCTTGTAGGAAAGCCAAAGGGAAGGCGCCCAGTTGGTAGACCAATAATGAGGCGTGAGAATAACTTTAACTATGCTTTGATGGAAGTAGATTATACATGGAATGATTGGAAACCATTAGCTCAGGATAGGGATGTATGGAGAGCTTATGTCCGTGCGGCCATGAACCTACGGGTTCGATAGTGCCAGTGAGTAAGTAGAGTAAGTAAGTGTAACTCAGATTTTTCGATATCTATATAATTTTTTTTTGGAACTTCTCTATAACCAGTTAAATATCTTCGGTTTAATTAATTTATGCCCATGTTGTGTTTAAAAACTGTACATATCACCATATGTTTTGTCCTTAAATCAATTTACTGTAAAAAATTCAATTGAATTGAATAAAAATTCATATTAATTTTGAAATGTCTTGTATCAATCTGTTTCAGCTGGCTGGGACAGTAGTTACATTCGAAGTGGTGTTGGTACAATTCAACACTTCTACATATCCTGTAGTTTCTAATATAACAGAACTTTGCATAAACTTAACCCAAGATTTTATTTAATATTTATTTTTTAATAGATATACACAAATTGGATCTGCTTAAGGTGACAAGGTATACTTTACAATAGAGAAAGGGAATGATAAAAAGATAATATATATAATACACAAGTGATCTTCTTGGTGATAAAATATTAAAATATATATACAGTCAATATGCCCATTTCACCAATTAATGTTTTAAAATGGTCAATAAGTTTCCACAGCCAAGCTGTCATTCTCAAGACCAGATATTGACTGAAGACAAAATTGATAATAAATAAATAAACAAATTCAGTTAAAAACAAACTACCGCACATGACGCAATCATTCATAAGTAAACAATAAAACATAATAAAACTAATCCTCTTTTGTTTCAATTAAAGAAACGAGGGCGCTGTTCGGAATAGGGCCCTTGTCTTTATTAATGATTTTATCCTTATTTTTATAAATTTCCAAACTTTCAAGGACGTCAAGGAATTTGAAATCAATGACCGAACGAATCAGCCTAAGGTTACTTTTATTGATAGCATGACCGTAATCAGAAATATGCTGGGCAACTCCAGATTTTTCAATTCTGTTAAGTCTAAAATGGGCAATATGTTCGTTAAATCTAGTTAAAATGGATCTTCTGGTTTGCCCAACATATTTCATATCACAGTCATTGCATCCAATTTCATAAATACCGGATTTTTTTTAAACAATCGACTTTATCTTTAGGGTTTCCAAGTCCACTATTTAATGTCAAAGTGGAAGTAAAAATTAATTTAGTATCTAATCCTCTGAATATCTTGATTTCTTTAATTGAAAGAAAAGAGGATTAGTTTTATTATGTTTTATTGTTTACTTATGAATGATTGCGTCATGTGACGTAGTTTGTTTTTAACTGAATTTGTTTATTATTTATTATCAATTTTGTCTTCAGTCAATATCTGGTCTTGAGAATGACATCTTGGCTGTGGAAACTTGTTGACCATTTTAAAACATTAATTGGTGAAATGGGCATATTGACTGTATATATATTTTAAGATAATATATAGATGAAAAAAATCAAATTTTGAATTTTTCAATAGATGTGTAACAAAGTAGAACTTACAGTGTAGTTAAAAGGATATTTCTGAATGATTGAGAGAATCAAGAACCAGCATTTGGAGACTGACTAAGATAGATGATTCCTTAAGGTAGATTTTAATTTTTTTTTTCAGAAAAAGTGTAATTAATTTAGTTTCATGCATTCTGAGAATTAAATTTCACTGTAACTCAGATCACGGTATTCCTCCACTTATAAATATTCAGCGACAGTATTGACAGGAAAATCCTGATCCAGAAGCTAGAGAACATACTAGGCAGCTCAAACAGCGAATTAGGAACAATTAAATCAATCCTAGCCACAAACTATGTGGCAATCAGTGATGGTATATCGATGTCGAGAAGTGTTACTCATACAAGGGGGGTCCTACAAGGAGACCCGATGAGTCCCGTACTCTTTAATGTAATGACGTCAGACAATGGAGAGACTATAGACACCAGAAATGTTAAGCTACTCATGTACGCAGACGACATGATCATCCTCTCTAGGAATCAAGGAGACCTCCAAACAGCCATGGAGAACATTAGGATATGGGCACTTGAAAACTCGATGGAAATAAACAGCGCCAAGACAAAGGCAATGAAATTCAGGAAAGGAGGAAGACTGGCTAATAAGGACCATCTTATATGCGGAGGAAAACCCTAGAATTCGTATCAAGCTACAAATACTTGGGGGTCACCTTACAAACAACAGGAACCGCTTTCTCACTTCATATACTACAGGATCGAGCAACAGCTGCAACGAAAGCCATGTACGATATCCCTAAACTCCAAAGTCTATCCCTCTCAACTGCAATGAAACTCTTCAATCTTAAAGTAATGCCGGCCGCAACATACGGAATCCAGCTTATATGGAATTACTTGACGGTGAAAAATCTTAAGAAACTGGAGAACGTTAAATCAAGGTTTCTCAAAAGAGCGCTGTCAATTTCAAAATATACAATAAATAGTTATGCCTATACAATAGCCCAGGAATCCTTCTTCATCGAAGATATCAGACACTTTCAGACTATCGGAAACGCAAGCATACAGAATCGTCATCGAGGAGAGACAGAACAAAGCCGCAGAGATACCGACAGAAATTATGGAAACAGATGCAATGAAAACAGAAACCTGGAAGCAACCGAACTTCGATCTTCGACACCTGTACACACGCTTCGCATCCCATGGATTTCATGGGAATATATGCCTGAACAACACGTACCATGAACCCAAGGAGGACTGCATCTGTAAATTATGCAACAATCCATGTCCCAAATATCATCTAGCGAAGTGTAAAAACAGGACTCTACCACTAAACACTGTAATTAAAGACTGGTAAAAAGCTAACTTAAAACTAATGTACACATTGTGTTTAATAAAGTCAAAAAAAAAAAATCGGTTGATGTAGTGTATCAGTTTATAGAATTTGTAGGGGATCCATATGCTGAACTGCACTCATAAAGTTTTACTTTAAGGGGGTATAAATAATTAAAATGAAGGTATTTAATCAATTCCCAAAAGATGAAGTAAATAGATTTATTAAATACATTTTTTTGTGCATTTATCCTCATGTAGGGCGCGAATTATACTCCGGTTCATTTAAAATTGTTCATATTTGATTCCTAACTATAGCCTAGCCTTTATGGGATGTGTTTTATCATGAGAGCAAATATCATTTTAAGGAATACTAACCTATTATCAGCTGTAGTGCACCTTCACATACAGATAATGTCAAAATTACCATGATTTAACATAATTCATAATTAATATAAATTAAATTAGAGCATTTAAACTAAGTAATGTGAAAGTACAATGAAATCTTATCTCTGTGACGTAACTAATAAATGTTTTCGATTTGTATTTGCTCCAATGTTTTATTATAGACTTTAAAGTTTGTATTGTTTTTGGTCCGTTCCAATTCTCCGTATATCTTGTTCCTGTTCTGCTCCATATATCTTCCTAAATATGTTTTCTTTCCATGCATTTAACGTGTACTTATCTGTTTCTGAAGACGTCCGTGTTTCGCTTCCAAACATAACTATTGGTTTCAATATTGTTTTATTTGTTTTTATTTTTGCTATCCTACTTATTGGTCCGGTCAAGTTAGCTAGAAAATAAGGGTAGGCTTACAAAAATTCGCAGAGAGCTGCAAATTCGTACGAATGTTGGGAACACCATTATAAATCAAATGTGAAAAGTCCCCATCGATTCCACATCTGAAAAAAAAATTATTCAAGTTCGCAAATATGGATTTGTTTGCATTTTTCAGCTAAACGGTAATTTGAATCATAACAATAGGCCAGACAAAAGTTGTAGAGCATGCAATTATCATAAGTATGCCACGAGTGATTTCCAAATTATCGATAAATTCACGACTCACGAAGTGAGGAGTGAATTTATCTAGAGAATTTGGAAATCAAGAGTGGCATTTGTTAGGACTATTTAACGAATAAAATTAAGCTGTTTACTCACAAATCATTATTTAACTATGGTTATTTTAAAATATTTATATATTTAATGTAAACGGCGATGTTTGAAAACAAATGAGAAAGGATAGGTACGCTTCATCTGCTTCTTTTGTTTATCACTGCAACAGATCATACTATTTATTGCCAAAGGAACGCAATATTGTAAGAATGCTCTCTAGTGGAGAAAAAATGAAACACATCAAACTGTATATTAATTCATTTCTGATGTCGTATGATGTAAATATGACAATTATATTTTTCTGGATTGTTACCTGGGAAAAAATACATTTTACAAAGTGCAAACAGTGGTTTCTTTTTTTGGTGGTATAATCAATTGCTACAAATGTTTTTATATTAACTCCCGCATGCGGTATGTGTTGACATTCATGCACTATATATACAATCTGGTAGCCGTATTTGTTAAGGGCTCAGTCACTGCAAAATAATGGGCAGACCTGTTCAGAATATTAAAAAGGAGGAGCTTTCTTTAATATGGTAATTATAACACTGATAAATATTTCGTGAAACATGACTCTGATTGGTTGTAAAACAGAAATTAATGAAACGTGATTGGTCATTGGCTCCCATTTGGGGCATGAGTTGAATAGTCACTGTAACTCAGTTCATGGTATTCCTCCATTTATAAATATTCGGTTGATGTAGTGTATCAGTTTATAAAATTTGTAGGGGATCCATATGCTGAACTGCACTCATAAAGTTTTACTTTAAGGGGATATAAATAATTAAAATGAAGGTATTTAATCAATTCCCAAAAGATGAAGTAAATAGATTTATTAAATACATATTGTTTTGTGCATTTATCCTCATGTAGGGCGCGAATTATACTCCGGTTCATTTAAAATTGTTCATATTTGATTCCTAACTATAGCCTAGCCTTTATGGGATGTGTTTTATCATGAGGGCAAATATCATTTTAAGGAATACTAACCTATTATCAGCTGTAGTGCACCTTAACATGCAGATAATGTCAAAATTACCATGATTTAACATAATTCATAATTAATATAAATTAAATAAGAGCATTTAAACTATGTAATGTGAAAGTACAATGAAATCTTATCTCTGTGACGTAACGAATAAATGTTTTCGATTTGTATTTGCTCCAATGTTTTATTATAGACTTTAAGGTTTGTATTGTTATTGGTCCGTTCCAATTCTCGGTATATCCTGTTCCTGTTCTGCTCCATATATCTTTCTATAGGTCGCGCAAGGGATTTTGAAGAATGTCCTTGACCGTAAATCGAATCGGAGAGCCTATCCAGACTGCTCAGCTGTGAATTATCTGCCTGCCACGCGTACAAACAAAACAGTTCATCTTACAAAACATGTACAGTCCATAGAGAATTATAGTGAGACGCGGATGTGTTGATTTTATATTTTAAACCGTAGACTATAATTAAAATATTTTGTACACTTGCTGCCTGAAGTCTTAAAATTATAGTGCAATGTGAATATCGGGTCTTCTCAACGTGGAGCCGCTACTTATTATAGCCACCCAAATGTCTCATGATGCTGGGTGGGCACCGGTCCCATACTGGCAGAAATTCCTTGAGAACATTTCTTCCCCCATGGAGACTCGAGCCAGCGCAAGTCCCGTAGCTCTGCGCCAAGACATCTTGCCTTAATCACATGGCTAAGGCGCGGGGAAGACTATAGATGGTTTAAATTAAAGTGACATTTAGTGGTTATTTAAAACATTAACAGAGAGATATAAACCAAATATAGAGTGTGTGTGTGTGTGTATATATAGTGAATATACTTCCTCCACGTATAAAGATGTCCTAACTCACGGGCACTATCGAACCCGTAGGTTCATGGCCGCGCGGACATAAGCTCTCCATACATCCCTATCCTGAGCTAATGTTTTCCAATCATTCCCCGTACAGCCTACTTCCCTCAATTCATAGTTAATGTTATTCTCCCGCCTCATTCTTGGTCTACCAACTGGGCGTTTTCCCTTTGGTTTTCGGACAAGAAGCTTCCATGCACGTATTTCATTCCCCATTCGTGCCACATGTCCTGCCCATCGCAGTCTACGATAAAGATTACCTATATCAATTAATTTTTGTAGCGAGATTTTAAAAATATTTAGCAGTGACTGTATTTGAGGGAGTTAGCAATGACGTGTGGTCATACTTCCTATTGGCTGAGACCTACATCTGGTTAGTACAGGACTCGCATCTAAGCTCTCATTACAAATTTCATTCCTCAGGAATCATTGCTAGGGGTATAAATATGTTTTCTTTCCCATGCATTTAACGTGTACTTACCTGTTTCTGAAGACGTCCGTGTTTCGCTTCCAAACATAACTATTGGTTTCAATATTGTTTTATTTGTTTTTATTTTTGCTATCCTACTTATTAGTCCGGTCAAGTTAGCTAGAAAATAGGGGTAGGCTTACAAAAATTCGCAGAGAGCTGCAAATTGGTACGAATGTTGGGAACACCATTATAAATCAAATGTGAAAAGTCCCCATCGGTACCACATCTGAAAAAAAAATTATTCAAGTTCGCAAATATGGATTTGTTTGCATTTTTCAGCTAAACGGTAATTTGAATCATAACAATAGGCCAGACAAAAGTTGTAGAGCATGCAATTATCTATAGAAATCATTTTTATACTTTTTTTTATAAGAATCACCATTCTTGAGATATCACCATTTGAAACATTGAAAACAATAATATGTACGCGTTTAAACCGCAAGTTAAACTCCTATACGTCACGGGATATTTATAAGTAAGTAAAATATTGGTTGTATAACTTATATATATATTAATAGCACAGGACCACGATGGCATAGAATAAATGGCTAAAAAACTAAAAGAAGAATATGAAAAATGGGGACTTTATATAAACATTGAGAAAACTAAATACCTGTGTATAGGAGAAGAAATGGAAAATATAAATTTCAACAATGGAGAAGAACTAAAACCTAGTATTGAATGCACTTATTTAGGAACAAAATTAGATCATTCAGGCGATAACACAGTGGAAATTAAAAATAGAATCGCACAAACAAAACAAGCAATAAATGCTTTAAACTCTGTTTGGTGGAGCAAAAATATTACAAAAAAAATAGAAAATTACAAATATATCAAACCATAATTCAGAGCATTTTAACATATGGTGCTGAAGTCTGGCAAATTCCTACCAGGGAAATGAAAATAATTTTAAGTACAGAAATGGATGTTTTAAGAAGATCAGCTGGAAAATCTAGAATGGATAGAATACGAAATAAAGAAATAAGGGAAATTATGGGTGTACAAGAGGAGCCGGACATCATAGACATCATAGAAAAGAAAAGATTGCAGTGGTATGGTCATGTCAAACGAATGCCAGAGCAAAGATTGCCAAAAATTGTTATGGAATGGATCCCAATAGAAAGGAGGAAGAGAGGAAGACCGAAGAAAACTTGGATAGAAGGGTTAAAGCAGCTATGAATATCAGAGGAATGGAGGAAGATCAATGGATGGACAGAGAGGAATGGCGTTTGGTTTCCGGAAGACGGCGGCAGCTGCCATGATACTGGATGATGATGATTATATATACAAATTATATATTACATGATTGTGAGAATATTGATAAAAAAGAAACCCAGTCCCTAATTTAATTGGCCCGTATAACCTTGAGCAACATTATGCTTCGTATCAAAAACCACAGATTGGTACCACTGCGGAATAATAAACCGCGCTAAATTATTGTTCAAAAGTATAGAATATAATGATATCTACTTTGAATAGTAGTTTGTTTTTTTTTGTCTAAATTTAAATAAAACATGTTTAAAAATACCTTTACTTGATAGACAGTATCTGTATCATGGGGGAAAATGTTTGTAAATATGAGCATGTGCAAATTTTAACAGACCTTCATCCATCCAAAGTGATACCTTAGTTGCTTACTAAATGTCTCACGAGGCGATGTGCTAACCATGTGACATTAGTTGACATCTGTAGGTAAATAAGTCTAAATAAATTAGCGTGGTTAAGAAACTCCCTCCATGTCCCCACGCAGGTCCTACAGCGTGTACACATATATGGAAAAAACATCAGCTCAGTAATGAGCGTTCAAACATTTTTTATACTAAAATTCGATTATATGTATAGAGCGAGTAGCTACCACTCAGAAATCTATGACGAAATGAAATTACATTGTCACTTATAAATCTAGGACGGACAGGTATCTTCTGAATTGAAATTAATAAAAATATATTCACTGTAAATAAATGTAGCATATGAATACTTAATTATTGGGCTTCTTTAGATTTTTTTACAATGAGTAAGAAATTAGGACTGGAAGTAAATATCAGTAAAACTAAATATATGGTCACACGTAGAAATTCATTATATAATGGAAATGGATAGCTAATGACAAATGAGGGAAATTTTGAGAAAGTGGCTGAATTCAAATACCTAGGAACAATAATCACAAATAGGAATGAGATGCAAAAAGAAATTAAACATAGGCCCAATTCTGGAAATGCATGCTATTATGCATTGCAGAGACTTTTGATGTCCCAACTCCTTTCAAAAAACGTTAAGCTGAAAATATATAAAACTATTATTCTACCAGTTATATTATATGGGTGCGAAACATGGACTCTTACTTTAAGGGAGGAAAGGAGATTACAAGTATTTGAGAATAAAGTACTTAGGAAAATGTTTGGACCAAAGAGAGATGAACAGACAGGTGAATGGAGAAGACTACATAACAATGAACTACATGGTCTTTATAGGAAGCCAGATATAATAAGAACAGTTAGGTCTCGTAGACTGCGATGGGCAGGACATGTTGCACGTATGGGGAGTGAAAGACGTGCATGGAGGCTTCTTGTAGGAAAGCCTGAGGGAAAACGCCCAGTTGGTAGACCAAGAACGAGGTGGGAGAACAACATTAACTGTGATTTGAGGGAAGTAGATTATACAGGGAATGATTGGAAGGCATTAGCTCAGGACAGGGATGTATGGAGAGCTTATGTCCGCGCCGCCATGAACCTTCGGGTTCGATAGTGCCAGTGAGTAAGTAAGTAAGTAAGTAAGTAAGAGTAAGGAGCTGGGCTACTGCATCAACCACCAACCTGGAGAACCAGGGATATCTTTTCAGATTTCCTTCCTTAGCCTTTGTCAAACCAATGACGAACTACAAGGCAGCAGTATTTGTAATCCTAGATAAGTCCTTATTGGGTATTAACAACTACACTAGACTGGACTAGACATGGAGTTGGAAGTGCAGAGCCACCCTTTATATACCCATATCCCATTGTCTCCCGGGCCCGCCGAGCGCACTTTAAGTTTGATCCGGGTGCACACTCGACAGCCAGGTGGAATCAACGAGCAGGGCCCGTGGCCTGTCTCTTCCAGCTGCTTTAACGACTTAAATGCCCTCTTGAGCCCATAGTTATTGATTTTAAGTTGATGGTAGAGTGATGATCCAGCCGCCAGTCATAACCAGCCGTAGATCAGGAGAAAAAGATCCAATCATAGAGCATTAACAAGCCTGTTTTCAGTTTTTCATTAGTTGTTTATTGCTAGAGAAAGACAGTTGACAAGACCAGACGCACCCTCCCCGGATTTAGATATCAAGTGGTTGAACCCAGGCTTTTTTTAACAAGGTCGTTATTCCTTCCCCTTTTTCAACCTGGTTTGGGATAGGCTTAGGCGAGTTTATATGGTTTGGATACGTGAACAGTGTGAATGCAGTTACATTGCCACTTAGGAGTTCGCAGTAGATTCCAAATCGGAGGAAAAGAAGAGAGAGACCTAAGAATACATGGATAGAGGGAATTATGACTGCAGTATGGTGATTGGAAGGATAGAGATGAATCGAGGAAGAGAATCAAAACTTAATTTTGGGCACTGAAATATGTATAATTTTAAAACCTGTTGAATAATATATTTTTAATTATTTAATCAATTGAGTTGGTGTTTACTTGATGAAAATCCATATTTATTAATTAAATAAAAAGAAAACGTAGTTTTATTTGATTTTCATATTTATTATATAATTCAGTGACAGCTGTTTCGGTACACTGTACCTTCTTCAGACATGTTAACAAATTATGAATTGTGTTCCAACTGATTTAAGCAACAATACAACAATATTTATTTAAATTTTTTAATTTAACAAAGGGGATTCATTCAAATCAAGTTGAGAATTTAACAGTTTTTTACTACTTTTAAATTTATTAATTTCTACAGCCTCCAAAAGATCTAACTTCTTACCCTTATCACAAATATGTAAAATTTCAAAATTTGGATCGAAACAATGATTAATTATTACATATTTTACATGTTTGTGATAAGAGTAAGAAGTTAGATCTTTTGGAGGCTGTAGAAATTAATAAATTTAAAAGTAAATTCTCAACTTGATTTGAATGAATCCCCTTTGTTAAATTTAAAAATTTAAATAAATATTGTTGTATTGTTGC
Source organism: Diploptera punctata (assembly GCA_030220185.1). NCBI lineage: Eukaryota > Metazoa > Arthropoda > Insecta > Blattodea > Blaberidae > Diploptera > Diploptera punctata. The sequence goes on from JASPKZ010003876.1 coordinate 1,244,899, forward strand.
TTAGATCAGTTGGAACACAATTCATAATTTGTTAACATGTCTGAAGAAAGGTACAGTGTACCGAAACAGCTGTCACTGAATTATATAATAAATATGAAAATCAAATAAAACTACGTCTTATTTTTATTTAATTAATTTTTAATCATTACTTAAATTAAAACAATTGAACTAATTTTTGAACACTTCTCACAATACGATTGACAAACAAAGAGAAATGTATTCACCCACGAACCTAGTTCGTAGTCCTTCAATTAATCGCCCAGATCTTAATTGAAATAAACATTCTGATACTAAGCCTATTATACATTCGATCAAAGAAAGATTCGCTGGTTATAAATGAGAACAGGAAGAATAAAAACTGTGATCAAGGTGTAAAAATGTATTCATATTAATGTACAAGTATGTTGTATGTAATTTTTGTGATTGTATTACAATATCACAATAAATAAATTATCTTTATTCTGGTGAAGTAGATTCCATCTTAATAATTACATGTTGCACATGTTCATAATTAAATAGTTTGGAATTCATATGTTTATACTTTCTTATTCAATAAATCATAGATTTATTTTTTGGAATGTTGCTTTAAGAAACACCAGATTAGTTTGTATTTTATGATTTTATTTTTATTTTCTAATGTAAGCGAAATCTATATAGTACCTAAACAAATCCCTTATAGTGAGACAGTAAAAATTCTAGGAGTATTTATTGACAAAAACTTAAATTGGAATACACAAATAAACCATACATGCAAAACAGTCTTGTCAATAATACATTCATTAAATCGCGTAAGAAATTGTCTTCCATTCGCTCTGAGGAAAATGTTACTAGACACACTTGAAATGCCCCATTTTGATTATTATGACACTCTTTTTACAGACTTAAATATTATTTCCACTCAAAGACTTCAACGTGTTTATAATTCTTGCGCACGTTTTATTTGTGGTATTCGCAAATTTGACCATGTTACACCGTCCCTGGAACAATTATCGTGGCTTCATCTAAGAGATCGTAGAACTGTCCATTCACTATCCGTTCTCTATAAAATCCTTCACACATCATCACCTAATTATTTATCACGCCGCTTCATCAGACTATCCGACACACATAATCTTGACACTCGATCCCATCAGCACATTGTCCTTTATATCCCGCCTCATCACATTGTATATTATTCATTATCTTTTACGGTCTCACTTACCAAAACATGGAATTCCCTTCCGCCCTATGTCAGAGACTGTCAAACTATAACATCCTTCAAAAACAAATTAAAGAATTCTTTAATAACAAACTAATGTCACTGATAGTATTCTTTTAACAATCAATAAATTTAAATATGTCAAGAATGGAAGACAAGCATTGTTATACCCCTGTTCAAGAAAGGAGACAAGAGAAAAATGGACAACTATAGGGGAATCAGTTTGTTAAACACATGCTACAAAATTATGCAGACATTTTAAATGGAAAATTGAAAAGTTTCAGTGAAACATTCCTTATGGAATGTCAAAATGGATTTAGGAAAGGACGATCTTGTATTGATTCAGCATTTTCTGTTAAACTATTGCTTGAAAAAAGAAGAGAATTCAACTTAGAAACACATTTTGCTTTCATAGATTTTGAAAAAGCATTCGACACAGTCAAGAGATCAAAACTCTTAAATATATTGGAAGACAGAAATATACCAAATTTACTTCGGCAGAACATACAAAATATTTACAAAGACAACACCATAAAGATTAAATTAAATAACAGATTTTCTGAAGAAGGAATTATAAATCGTGGTGTGAGACAGGCTGCCCCCTATCCCCAACACTGTTTGCAATTATATCAATGAAGTAATATGTTGCTGGAACAAAACATATAAATTTGGAATAAGAATATCAGAAAATAGAAAATTAAACACCCTACTGTTTGCAGATGACCAAATAATAATAGCAAATTCCGAAGATAATCTACAGAAAGGTCTGTATGAACTTAACAAAATTACAGAAGAATATGGATTAAAGATATCTACAGAAAAAACAAAAAATTATGGCATTTCAAGGTGTAGATCCTGTCAGAAGTAAAATTGTACTGGACAATAAAATTTTGGAGCAGGTGAATAATTTTACATATCTAGGATGCAATATCTCATATGAAGAAGAAAAGGATGTAAATGCAAAAATATCTAAATTTTTAAGAATTTTAGGGTTAATAAATTCTATCTTCAAGCCACAGTTAGTCCAAAAGCATTCAAGACTGAAAGTGTATAAAACACTGGCTCTTCCAACTCTTTTGTATGGTAGCGAGTATGGACGTTGAAACAGAAGGATATACAGAGACTTAGATCTGCTGAAATGAGATATCTTCGGAGGACTGCAGGATACACACTACTAGATCACAAAAAAATGAAGACATCTTAGAAGAATTACACATGGAATCTTTAGAAAACAAATTTCTGATTATAAGTCAAGATGGATACAACATGTTCATCGAATGGAAGATCACAGAATACCCAAACTAATGTTAAGATATCAACCTGCAGGAAGAAGAAGACCAGGACGTCCACTCAAAGACTTCTGGATGGTGTTTCTCTTGAGGCCGAAACAGGTCAACAAATGGCCTAAATTCGTGAATGTACTATGATGATGATGAAATTTAAATATGTATGAAAATAATATTAAGATTGACAAATATTTTCTTTTGTTTTGTTTTAAATATTGTACAAACGTAAAATTAGTTTTCTATATCTCATTATTTTCCTTTGTTTTATATATACATTAGACAGGGATAATTTAATATGTCTTGATTGTATACATTTTATTATTAGTTTTATCAACTTTTATAAGATTCATGATGTGTTCCGTTGAGGTTTATTCAAAATTAATATAAAATTATAGAATATTCACCTGAAAGGTCCGTCTCCTCAACTTAATTATCATTTAACATTCAAGTTTACTGTCTGTCTTGAAGATAACTATATCAATCAGTTAAACAAACTAATAACAACAACAATAAAGCAAAATTACTTCCAATTTAACAATGAACTATTTATTCAAGAAGACGGGATCCCGATGGGGAGTCCTACATCTGGAATAATGGCAGAAATCTTCCTACAAGAACTGGAAAATAAACATTTTGAGGAACTAATACACAAATTCAACATAAAACTAATAACACGATATGTCGATGATGTACTAGTAATATAAATGAAATGAAAACAGAAAAGAAAAAGAAATACTACAAGACTTAAACAACATGCATGAAAAAATCACTTTCACCGAAGAAATAGAAGTTAATAACAGCATAAACTACTTAGATTTGTCTATAACCAAAAATCTACACAACAATAAACTAGAAATCGGTATCTACCGGAAACCCACAAACAATGCTCTGGCCATAAACAAAAATTCTACACACCCTTTTCAACAGAAAATTAGTACATTGAATAGCTTAGTCAGTAGAATGTTGAAACTCCCATTAGCAAGGAAACTCCATTAAGCAAAGACAACTATATCCAAGAACTCAACTACATTAAGTATATGGCAAAAACCAATGGCTATAATGAAGAATTCATAGATAAGCTCGTAAAAAAAACACAAAAAGGAAGAACAACAATAACCAACATAACTAAACTAGAAAAAGAATCTGACAACAACAAGAAAACATGGATAACACTTACATACACAGGAAAAGAAACGACAAAATTAGCCAATGCACTAAAGAAAGCCGATAAAAACGTTAAAAATAGTATACAGAACCAATAACAAATTAAACAACATAATAAACAATAACATTGAAGAAAATAATATTTTCAACAGCAAAGGAGTTTATAAACTGACATGTAAGGACTGCAACAAATTTTATACAGGAAGGACAAACAGGAGTTTTAACATCAGATTCAAAGAACATTTTCGAGACTTCATTCACGCAGAAGGGAAATCAAGCTATGCAAAACACGTTATCCATGAAGGACATCGCATGTTAAATATTGAAAACACCCTAACAGTAATGCACAGAGAAAATAATCCAGCGAAGATAAACGTACTCGAAGAGATGGAAATCATGAAAGCAGCTCGCAACGACAGCCTGATAAACGAAAACGAACCAAATACATGCAACCCCCTCTACCAGATCTTCAGTGAAACACCAGTTTTGAATCCTGCCGATGATGGGACAAGTCCCGAAAGCGTTACAGTTAAATGATAATTAAGTTGAGGAGACGGACCTTTCAGGTGAATATTCCATAATTTTATATAAATTATTAGTTTTAGTCTTAATTTTAACTAACATTAACTGGTTGCATTATAGATCGTAATATAATAGATATTATCTTTTTGATCAAATTTTTACTTAGTATTTAATATTAGAGTTCATTGTGATTGTTATATTCTGATGTAATATATGTTTGCCCTGGTGAGTGGAAGAGAAGGCCACATGGTCTTAACTCCACCAGGCTAAATAAATAAATCTAAAAAATCTAAACTCTATAAAATTCATGACCCAACAGTCCTTGAAGGCCCCTGGTCTCCCAGTCGACACCAGATCTCATGTAAACATGTGCACGATCATATAAGACACCATATCAATTTCAAATACTAAAATTATGGCTTTTCGGGGCAAAGTGTCAGTCAGAGCAAAAATAGTGATCAATAATGAAATACTAGAACAGAGAGCACACTTTAACTATCTTGGTTCAGATATAACATACAGCTATGATTGGGATATACACAATAAATTAAACCGATATCACATGTGTGGCACCATAAGAAGAACCCTCCGAAAGACTCGAAGAGAAACGCAGCTCAGGTTTTATACAATTATGGCTGTTCCTGTTCTTTTATATGGATCTGAATCTTGGGTACTTACAAAAAATACACCTCACACATTCAAGTCACTGAAATGAAATTTTTAAGATCCGTAAAAGGTTGTACACGCATGGGTAGATTACACAATGAATCAATAAGAAATGAACTGGAGATATTTTCAATAGTTGATAAACCAGAAAAGCACAAATACCAATGGAAAGAAGATTTTGGCAGAATGGACAATACAAAATTACACAAAAAAATCGACGCCTACAAACCACATGGGAAAAGATTTTTGGGACGGCCAAGGAAACGATGGACTTGACACCGGAACAGGTCACATTGACCTAATCCTGGAAAGGAAGAAGAAGTCACCATATAGTCAGTATGTCAGGCCTCTCAGGTGTTATAAATGGTTTTGTCAATCTGGATTCTCTACCTAATTGCCTCAAGACGCTGGGTCGACATTGGACTTATAGACTGGCCAAAATTCCCTGAGAAAATTTCTTTGCCCAGTGGGGAGGGGACTGGAAGATTACGCGTTCCATAGAAGCACGATGTGCCTTGCGAGACGTGGCACCTGTTAACTTATCACAATCGACTTTGATAAACTGATTTTAAGTACATTTCTTATCATACATGTATTCATGCTCTCTCATTTGTTTACTTTTTCTCTTCTAGCAATTTGTATTTTTAGATCAACTTTCGATATATTATATAGTCCACCGCTGTGGTCTTGAGGTAGCGTACTGCCTTGTCACGTAGCGGGCCCGGGTTCGATCCCCGGTTGGGACTGTTTTCTGGGTGAGGTTTTTATCGGGGTTTTTCTTCGCCCGTAAGACAAATGTCAGAAAAACTTTAAGGCCCAAACGGTCCCCGAAATCTTGGCCGGCATCACCTTATCATTATCATCATCATCATCATCCTTCACAGGTGTGGAAAGCAACGGGAAGCTACCACACCTACAATTCCCTAGTAAAGCTGCAAAGCATAGCATGAAATTTCTCAAGATGAAAAAAATCCAAACAGTAAGTCCTCGGGAGAAACTTCAAGCCGTGGTTCGCGAGTCTGAAGACTTTCAGGCTCGTTAAAGATTCTTATGCCTAAATAAAGAGGCCTATAAGCAAAATTTACCGACCTCATTATCCAAATAATACATCAGTTGCATGCTACATGTCTCATTGGGTCGGTATGTTGACCACATATCATTCATGACATCTGTGGGCAAATAAGTGTAACTAAATTAACTTTGTCTAGTAACTCCTAAAAAAGAAAAGCTGATGCTCAACTTTGGGCTATTACGCCATTGTGTGTGTGTGTATATATATATCATCATCCGGTATCATGGCAGCTGCCCTCTCTGTCCATCCATTGATCTTCCTCCAATTCTCTGATATTCATAGCTGATTGTTCCCCTTCTATCCAAGTTTTCTTCGGTCTTCATCTCTTCCTCCTTTCGATTGGGATCCATTTCATAATAATTTTAGGAAATCATTGCTCTGGCATTCTTTTGACATGGCCATACCACTGTAATCTTTTCTTTTCTTTTCTATAATGTCTATGATGTCCGGCTCCTATTGTACACCCATAATACCCTTATTTCTTTATTTCGTATTCTATCCATTCTAGATTTTCCAGCTGATCTTCTTAAAACGTCCATTTCTGTTCTTAAAATTATTTTCGTTTCCCTGGTAGGAATTTGCCAGACTTCAGCACCACATGTTAAGATGCTCTGAATTAAGGAAGGCGATTAGATCCCTGAATGATCTTTTATGGAATAGACATTTGACCAGAAAAACAAAAAAAAAATACATTATACAGACAATAATAGAAAGTATATTTACATATGGATCAGAAAGCTGGACAATAAATGAAAGGAATCAGAAAAGAATCTTGGCGACAGAAATGGATGGATTACGGAGAACTATGTGCATATCCAGGCTACAACATATTCGAAATACATATATCAGACAAGAAATGGATGCACAAGAAATTGTTATCGATAAAATGCCAAAGAGAGCTTTACAATGGTTTAGACATATACAACGGATGTCGGAAGACCAGTGGCCTAAACAGGTGTTAGATTGGATGGTACCAGACAGAAGAAAGAGGGGGAGAAGTAGAAGAACATGGTATGAGGGAATGTATGATGCCATGATGAAGAGGGGTATCGGAGAGGAACAATGGGAAGATAGGAATCTCTGGAAAGCTGGAATCAAAGGCGAACTGCTGTAAAGTGGAAAGCCTGTATTATATATATATATAATTTTCTATTTTTTGAAATATTTTTGCTCCACCAAACAGATCTTAAAGCATTTATTGCTTGTTTTGTTTCAGCGATTCTATTTTTAATGTTATTATATTATAGTTCATTCACGAATTTAGGCCATTTGTTGACCTCTTTGGGCCTCAAGAGAACCACCATCCAGAAGTCTTTTGAGTGGACGTCCTGGTCTTCTTCTTCCTGCAGGTTGATATCTTAACATTTGTTTGGGTATTCTGTGATATTCCATCCGATCAACATGTTGCATCCATATTGACTTATAATCAGAAATTTTGTTTCCTAAAGGTTCCATGTGTAATTCTTCTAAGATCTCTTCATTTTTTGTGATCTAGTAGTGTGTATCCTGCAGTCCTCCGAAGGTATCTCATTTCAGCAGATGTAAGTCTCTGTATATCCTTCTGTTTCAACATCCATACTTCGCTACCATACAAAAGTGTTGGAAGAGCCAGTGTTTTATACACTTTTAATTTTGAATGCTTTTGGACTAACTGTGGCTTGAAGATAGAATTATTTTTATTAACCCTAAAATTCTTTAAAATTTATATATTTTTGCATTTATATTCTTTTCGTCTTCATATGAGTTGCATCCTAGATATGTAAAATTATTCACCTGCTCTAAAATTTTATTGTTCAGTACAATTTTACTTCTGACAGGATCTACACCTTGAAATGCCATAATTTTTGTTTTCTCTATAGATATCTTCAATCCACATTCTTCTGTAATTTTGTTAAGTTCATACAGATCTTTCTGTAGAATATCTTCTGAATTTGCTATTATTATTTGGTCATCTGCAAACAATAGGGTGTTTAGTTTTCTATTTTCTGATATTCTTATTCAAAATTTATATTTCTTGTTCCAGCAACATATACTTCGTTGATATAAATCGCAAAGAGTGTTGGGGATAGGAGGCAGCCTTGTCTCACACCACGATTTATAATTCCTTATTTTTAATTCTCACTGTGTTATCGCCTGAATGGTGTAATTTTGTTCCTAAATAAGTGCATTCAGTACTAGGTTTTAGTTCTTCTCCGTTGTTGAAATTTATATATTCCATTTCTTCTGCTATACACAAATACTTAGTTTTTTCGATGTTTATATAAAGTCCCCATTTTTATATTCTTCTTTTAGTTTTTTAGCACTATATCCTATGTCATCGTGGTCTTGTGATATTAATACCTGGTCATCTGCAAAATTTAGTGAATATACATGTGTATTTTGGATAGGTATGCCCATTTTTTGACATTTTTCCCTCGAGTCTCCAAGTAATCATTCGAGATAAATTTTGAATAGCGTTGGAGATAAACTGCAACCTTGCCTTAAACATTTTGTAATAGTAAATCTCTCTGTTATATGATTTCCAATTTTTGTTTTCGAAATAGATCCTTTGTATAATGCTTTTATAGCTTCTATTAATTTTTTGGTATCGTTAGAAATGTCTTAAGTTTCCCATAACACTTTTTGAGGAATACTATTATATGCCTTGGTTAAATCGACAAAAAACAAATGTATATCTCTGGTAGTAGCTCTTTTTTCTATCATTTGTGTGATGAAAAATGCATTATCTGTGCATATATATAAGGAAGACTTCTTGCGTTTTCCGCATGTTTGATTCAACGTTTTCCTCTGACCATTGAATCCAACGTTTCGAAATGTTTCAACATTTCAAAGCTCAACCTTGAATCCAAGACGCGGAAAACCCCTTGAAACCTTTCTTAATCATAGTTATATCCGCGAAAATCTACAATATAACATATAAATATACACTTACTTACTTACTCACTGGCACTATCGAAACCGTAGGTTCATGGCCGCACGGACATAAACTCTCCATACATCCCAATCCTAAGCTAATCCTTTCCAATCGTTCCCTATATAATCTACTTCCCTCAAATCATAGTTAATGTTATTCTCCCACCTCATTCTTGGTCTACCAACTGGGCGTTTTCCCTCTGGCTTTCCTACAAGAAGCTTCCATGAAAGTCTTTCATTCCCCATACATGCAACATGTCCTGCCTATCGCAGTCTACGAGAGTTAACTGTTCTTATTATATCCGGCTTCCTATAAAATCCATGTAGTTCATTGTTATGAAGTCTTCTCCATTCACCTGTCTGTTCATCTCTCTTTGGTCCAAAAATTTTCCTAAGAACTTTATTCTCAAATACTTGTAATCTCCTTTCCCCCCCTTAAAGTAGGAATCCATGTTTCACATCCATATAATATAACTGGTAGAATAATAGTTTTATATATTTTCAGTTTAACATTTTTGAACGGAGTTGGGACATCAAGAGTCTCTGCAATGCATAATAGCACGCATTTCCAGAATTGAGCCTATGTTTAATTTCTTTGTGCATCTTATTCCTGTTTGTGATTATTGTTCCTAGGTATTTGTATTCAGCCACTTAATCAAAATTTCCCTCATTTGTCATTAGCTGTCCATTTCCATTATATAATGTATTTTTATGTGTGACCATATATTTAGTTTTATTGATATTTACTTCCAGTCCCAATTTCTTAGTGTTACTCAGTAGTGTGTGCGTGTTGGCCTTTAGTATCTCCTCGCTATCGGCCAATAATACTACATCATCAGCATAAACTAACAGCTTATTAATACCATTGAGTTGCAGGCCTTCTTCATCCTCTAAAGATTTGATGGCGTGCTCTAGTACAAAATTAAATAGTAGAGGAGATAGTGCATCTCCTTGCTTCAACCCATTCTGGATTTCAAAAGTGTCTGAAAACTGTTTGCCTACACGCACCCTACTCTTTGCGCCATTTAGACACATTCGTATAAGTCTAACTAACTTTTTAGGAATTCCGAACTCCAGCAGGATACTATATAACTTCTCCCTCTTAATTGAATCATATGCTTTTTTGAAGTCTACATACAGTTGATGTACAGTACCATTACATTGCCATTTATTTTCAAAAATCTGTCTTATACTAAAAATCTGATCTGTTGTAGACCTGTTTCTTCTAAATGCACATTGATGATCTCCTAGAATGTCATCAATATAGGGAGTAAGTCTGCTTACTAATATATTTGTTAGAATTTTGTACGAAGTTGAAAGTAATGAGATGCCCCTGTAGTTGTTGCAATCAGTTATATCTCCTTTCTTATAAATTGGTACGATAATTGATTCCTTCCATTCATATGGAAGAGCTTCTTTTTCCAAAATCATACTAAGCAACCAACGTATCTTGTCCATCAATTTTTCTCCCCCTGATTTTATCAGTTCTGCTGGGATCTCATATGAACCTGATGCTTTATACATCTTCAATTTTTCAATCGCCATTTCAACCTCTAATGCACTTGGCTCTGCGACTAGCATTTCTGCCGTCTGTAAATGATCCTCCACAATGTCCTGTTCTGTATGTACATTTAATAGCTGATTAAAGTAAATTTTCCATCTATTTAATATACTCCTGGAATCTGCAATCATATCCCCATTTTCATTCCGAATTATGTTTGTTCTAGCCTGAAACCCTTTCTTCTCTATACTAATTCCCTGATATAATTCTCTAATGTTCCTATTTTTTGCATTCATTTCAAGATCGTTAATCTTCTCTCTCAAATATATACACCCTGTTACAAAATATTTCTTATCCTATTCGTTTTTGTTATCTTTTATTTTAATAATAATTTATTGCCGATCGCTGATTTATAGCAGCAGCGTCGTTGCCTTGGACGAAGCCAGCCGAGTTCGATTCCCATTCGATAAAAGTATCCTGGATGAGTTTTTTATATACTTTTTATTCGCCTCTAAAACAGTGTCAGAAACTTTAGGGGTCAAATTGACTCCTACCACCAAACTACCATTGTAATCACTCAGTCCATATTGTTTAAGTAAATTACTTTTCTTACTTGTTCAACATTACACGGTAGTCAAATTCATATTACATAACCCGAGATGGTTACAGCATAAAGATCATCACTCATTCAGAGATATCTTCATGCGATTAAAAAATACACGTATTTAATAGAGAGTTTAGATTAGATTAGATTTTAGATTAGATTAGATTTATTTAGCCTGTTGGAGTTAAGGCCATGTGGCCTTCTCTTCCACTCACCAGGACAAACATATATTACATCAGAATATAACAATCTTAATTAACTCTAATATTAAACACTAAGTAAAAATTTGATCAAAAGATAATATCTATTATATTACGATCTATAATGCAACCAGTTAATATTAGTTAAAATTAAGACTAAAACTAATAATAAAATGTATACAATCAAGACATATTAAATTGTCCCTGTTTAGTGTATATAAAAAACAAAGGAAAATAATGAGATATAGAAAACTAATTTTACGATTATACAATATTTAAAACAAAACAAATAAACATATTTGTTATTTTTAATATTATTTTCATAAATAATTAAAAATATTAGTTGTTATTAAATAATTGTTTAGTTTATTTTTGAAAGATGTTATAGTTTGACAGTCTCTGACATAGGGCGGAAGGGAATTCCATGTTTTGGTGACACCGTAAAAGATAATGAATAATATACAGTGTGATGAGGAGGGATATAAAGGACAATGTGCTGATGGGATCGAGTGTCAAGATTGTGTGTGTCGGATAGTGTGATGAAGCGGCGTGATAAATAATTAGGCGATGATGTGTGAAGTAAGACTCCTCTTCGAATGGAACATATCCCCGGAAGTCTGGAAAGTTCATACCATGTGAATTAATCTACGAAATGAGAGGCAAACTGAGGAAAAGACGGGGTATGGAATTTTCTACATTTTTTTTATATTAATTTTCTGACTACAATATGTCATTATATGCTTAATTATTTTTTTATAAATTCTTCAACATCTAGGCTAAATTCATATTATGTCTTGAATCTTCGGTTGTTCTCAATATGTCCTCTGATCCGACGTTCCCGGGTTCAAACCACGTTGAGGACGATTGAAGCAGCTGTTAAACAAAATAACAACTGGAACTAGCAGCACGTGACTCTACAACTGGAGGAAAACCACGTGAAATTCACTAATTTTGTCTCTGAGATGATAATTCTTAAGGTGAATAAGGTTCATGTGCCTTCAACAATTAAAGAAAATTACGATTATATGAAACTATCTCGCAATCCTAGATTTAGTGACAAAACAAGCAATTCATTAAGTGTGGAAAGTGAATGTAATTTTCTGAACATAAAGATCAGTCTTTTCTTTTTACAGAATAACTCTGAATTGTTACTCATTTAAGTAATGCAATAATAATAAAAATCCATCCATAGTAATTCTGCCCGAGGGCAGGTCTTTGATTGCAATCATAGCATTTTCATGCTATGTTTGCAGCTTTACTAGGGAAATAATAATAATAATAATAATAATAATAATAATAATAATAATAATAATAATAATAATAATAAAATGGCCAAAACTTTCTGGCGGCACTATGGCCCTGGGGTCGACTCAGCCTCTAACAGAAATGAGTACCAGGCGCTTGTTCTGGGAGTAAAGACGGTCGTCACGCAGGGTTGACAACCCGGCTGACATCAAGTGCCGATTGTCCAGAAAAAAGTGGGAGCCTTAACCTCCTACTACCCCAAGGGCCTCCTGAGGCCTGTAGTGGAATCACAATAATAATAATATAATAATAATAATAATAATAATTTCTTGTAGGAAAGCCAGAGGGAAAACGCCCAGTTGGTAGACCAAGAATGAGGTGGGAGAACAACATTAACTATGATTTGAGGGAAGTAGATTATACAGGGAATGATTGGAAAGCATTAGCTCAGGATAGGGATGTATGGAGAGCTTATGTCCGCGCGGCCATGAACCTACGGGTTCGATAGTGCCAGTGAGTAAGTAAGTAATAATAATAATACATCCATAGTAATTCTGCCCGAAGGCAGGTTCTTAACTGCAATCATAGCCATTTTCATGCTGCAGCTTTACTAGGGAATTCTAGGTGTGGTAGCTTCCCGTTGCTTTCCACACCGGTGAACGATAATGATGATAATGATAAGGATGATGATGATAAGGATGATGGCCATATGATTTCGGGGACCGTTCGGGCCTTAAAGTTTTCCTGACATTTGTCTTACAGGTGAGGAAAAACCCCGATAAAAACCTCACCCAGAAAAACTGCCCCGACCGGGGATCGAACCCGGGCCCGCTGCGTCACAAGGCAGCACGCTACCTCGAGACCACAGCGGTGGACATCTAATAATAATAATAATAATAATAATAATAATAATAATAATAATAATAATAATAATAATAATAATAATAATGGTGATGGTGGTGGTGGTGATAATGTAAATAATAATAAAAATCATACCTCATTCACGAATCACTGAATTACTCATAATGTTTATATTGCGTTATTCTTATCTGCAATATACCGTATGGCCCAAAAGTCAATTGACAAATTGAAGTTTTCTCAATAACAAGAATGTCTATTTTAGGTATATATTTTTTTATTCTGGAACAATGGACAATACAATTTTGGAGCAGGTGAATAATTTTACATATCTAGGATGCAATATCTCATATGAAGAAGAAAAGGATGTAAATGCAAAAATATCTAAATTTTTAAGAATTTTACGGTTAATAAATTCTATCTTCAAGCCACACTTAGTCCAAAACCATTCAAGACTGAAAGTGTATAAAACACTGGCTCTTCCAACTCTTTTGTATGGTAGCGAAGTATGGACGTTGAAACAGAAGGATAAACAGAGACTTAGATCTGCTGAAATGAGATATCTTCGGAGGACTGCAGGATACACACTACTAGGTCACAAAAAAAATGAAGATATCTTAGAAGAATTACACATGGAACCTTTAGAAAACAAAATTTCTGATTATAAGTCAAGATGGATGCAACATGTTCATCGAATGGAAGATCACAGAATACCCAAACAAATGTTAAGATATCAACCTGCATGAAGAAGAAGACCAGGACGTACACTCAAAAGACTTTTGGATGGTGTTTCTCTTGAGGCCGAAACAGGTCAACAAATGGCCTAAATTCGTGAATGTACTATGATGATGATGGGAAACAATGGTAACAATGAAACAATAACGTAAAAGGAAATAATTATTATAACAATGAAAGCAGAACTAACTTACGAGAATGTTAATGTTACTGTCGATCATGTTGAATCATCAATATTTTGTAACTTAAGTTAACTATAGTCATGTTCGGGTTATCGACCTCTATCTTACTTTTCTTAATTCGTTACTCTCTATACACCACGTTTAGTTGTGAAAAAAAACAAAACAATGTGAGATCCCTATTAGGTTCATCTTCCGGGCATATAGGCCGTGGTCCAGTCGTTCTTCTACTCGACGTTTCGTCTACTGCTGCGGTAGACATCTTCAGGAGATACTGCGTGCTCTCTGTGAACTCCTCAACAGTCGGCTGCAGACTGGCTGGTCGTTGGAAACTCCCTCCCTATTTATAGGCACGCCCCTGGTGGAGAGGCGGTTTTCTGCGCGGTCCGTGTTGCGTGCTGTTTTGTCCAGGCTGTCGCTAGCAGAAGTCATAGGCTTCGTTGTCGTATTGTGCAATGCCGGGATCCAGAATTTTGTTTATCTTCATGGTTTCTTCTTTTTTGTTAAAGAATTTTGTGTTTATATATTTCAAGGCTTCTCTGTACAGTCTGGTGTAATAATGTGATGTTTGGGACAATACCTGTGTTTCTTCGAATCTTATTATATGTTCTTGGTTGTTCATCCAGTGTTCCGCTACGGCTGATTTTTCCTTTTGTTTTAGTCTGCAATGCCTCTTGTGTTCTTGCAATCTTGTGGTAACCATTCTTTTTGTTGTGCCGATATAAACTTCTCCACAACTGCAAGGGATGCGATATATACCGGCAGTACTTAACGGATCTCTTGTATCTTTGGCTGGGCGCAGTATATTGCTGATTTTTTGTGTTGGCTTGTAGGTTGTAGATATGTTATATTTATTTAATATTCGACCAATCTCTCCGTTATTGTCTTGATATATGGTAGTACACCTTACCCTTAGCCTCCTCTTGTTCCCGTTTTCGGATTTGTATTTATTGGGATTTATGGCTCGGCGAAAATCTGTTTTGCTGTATCCATTGGATTGAAACGCTGCTTGGAGATGATTAATTTCTTCTTGTAGATACTGTGGTTCCGAAATCCTTTTGGCTCGTTCCACCAGGGTTTTAATTATCCGCGTTTTTGTCTGGGATGATGGTTGGACTGCTTATGTAGGTATCTGTCTGTGTGAGTCTTTTTCCTGTATACCTTGTGTCCAAGTGTCATGTCTTGGTTTCGAATTACTAAAACATCCAAAAACGGTATAACTGTTGTTCTCTTCTCTTTCCAGGGTGAATTGGATGCTGGGACAAATACCATTTAAATGTTGCCTGAAGTTATCAAGTTCTTCTTCACCATGCTCCCAAATGACGAATGTGTCGTCCACATATCTCAGCCAAACTGAAGGTCTTAATGTAGCATTCTCCAAGGCCTGTTTTTCAAATTGTTCCATGTAAAAATTGGCTATTACGGGGCTTAATGGACTTCCCATGGCCACGCCATCTATTTGCTCGTAGAATATTCCTCCCCATTGGAAATACGTTTCTGTGAGGCATATGTTATACAGCGCTACTATATCTGGGGGAAAGAGTTCTTGCAAGTATGTCATAGTGTCTGGGATAGGTATCTTAGTAAATAAAGAAACCACATCGAAGCTTATTATTTTATCGTTTGGCTTGAGTTTCAGAGTGTCTATTTTTTCTATGAAGTGCGTGGAGTTTTTTACAAACGTGTCAGTTTTTCCAATATACGGTTTCAATAGTGAGGCGAGAAACTTGGCGAGTTCATATGTAGGTGATCCAATGGCCGAAACAATAGGTCTGAGTGGTGTTCCTTCCTTGTGTATCTTTGGTAATCCATACAATCTTGGTGGCAGTGCTTCTGATTTGTACAATCCTCGTTTAGTGTCTTCATCAAGTGTGGAGCTCTTGATAAGTTTATTGGATTACGTAGAACTCTTGCTGTAGGATCATTTTAAGAATCTTGTATGTCTCTGGATCTAAAAGCTGTTGCATTTTTTCTGGTTGTATTGTTCTGTTTCCATGATGACGGTGGCATTTCCTTTATCTGCAGGAAGAACGATGATGTCTTTGTCTTCGTTTAGATTATGTAAAGCTACTTTTTCTTTCGTGATAAATTACTCACCGGTGGTTTGGTTTTACGGGAGAATGCGAGACACTTCGCCCCTTATTTCCTCACTCTGATGAATAGGCAGCTGCCTTATTCCGGCTTCTACATTGGTAATTTATCACGAAAAGAAAAAGTAGCTTTACATAATCTAAACGAAGACAAAGACATCATCGTTCTTCCTGCAGATAAAGGAAATGCCACCGTCATCATGGAAACAGAACAATACAACCAGAAAATGCAACAGCTTTTAGATCCAGAGACATACAAGATTCTTAAAAACTGATCCTACAGCAAGAGTTCTACGTAAATCCAATAAACTTATCAAGAGCTCCACACTTGATGAAGACACTAAACGAGGATTGTACAAATCAGAAGCACTGCCACCAAGATTGTATGGATTACCAAAGATACACAAGGAAGGAACACCACTCAGACCTATTGTTTCGGCATTGGATCACCTACATATGAAACTCGCCAAGTTTCTCGCCTCACTATTGAAACCTTATATTGGAAAAACTGACACGTTTGTAAAAAACTCCACGCACTTCATAGAAAAATAGACACTCTGAAACTCAAGCCAAACGATAAAATATAAGCTTCGATGTGGTTTCTTTATTTACTAAGATACCTATCCCAGACACTATGACATACTTGCAAGAACTCTTTCCCCCAGATATAGTAGCGCTGTATAACATATGCCTCACAGAAACGTATTTCCAATGGGGAGGAATATTCTACGAGCAAAATAGATGGCGTGGCCATGGGAAGTCCATTAAGCCCCGTAATAGCCAATTTTACAGGAACAATTTGAAAAAACAGGCCTTGGAGAATGCTACATTAAGACCTTCAGTTTGGCTGAGATATGTGGACGACACATTCGTCATTTGGGAGCATGGTGAAGAAGAACTTGATAACTTCAGGCAACATTTAAATGGTATTTGTCCCAGCATCCAATTCACCCTGGAAAGAGAAGAGAACAACAGTCTACCGTTTTTGGATGTTTTAGTAATTCGAAAACCAAGACATGACACTTGGACACAAGGTATACAGGAAAAAGACTCACACAGGACAGATACCTACATAAGCAGTCCAACCATCATCCCAGACAAAAACGCGGAATAATTAAAACCCTGGTGGAAAGAGCCAAAAGGATTTCGGAACCACAGTATCTACAAGAAGAAATTAATCATCTCCAAGCAGCGTTTCAATCCAATGGATACAGCAAAACAGATTTTCGCCGAGCCATAAATCCAATAAATACAAATCCGAAAACGGGGAAACAAGGAGGAGGCTAAGGGTTAGGTGTACCTACCATATATCAAGACAAAACGGAGAGAATTGGTCGAATATTAAATAAATATAACATATCTACAACCTACAAGCCAACACAAAAAATCAGCAATATACTGCGCCCAGCCAAAGATACAAGAGATCCGTTAAGTACTGCCGGTATATATCGCATCCCTTGCAGTTGTGGAGAAGTTTATATCGGCACAACAAAAAGAATGGTTACCACAAGATTGCAAGAACACAAGAGGCATTGCAGACTAAAACAAAGGAAAAATCAGCCGTAGCGGAACACTGGATGAACAACCAAGAACATATAATAAGATTCGAAGAAACACAGGTATTGTCCCAAACATCACATTATTACACCAGACTGTACAGAGAAGCCATTGAAATATATAAACACAAAAATTCCTTTAACAAAAAAGAAGAAACCATGAAGATAAACAAAATCTGGATCCCGGCATTGCCACAATACGACAACGAAGCCTATGACTTCTGCTAGCGACAGCCTGGACAAAACAGCACGCAACACGGACCGCGCAGAAAAACCGCCTCTCCACCAGGGGCGTGCCTATAAATAGGGAGGGAGTTTCCAACGACCAGCCAGTCTGCAGCCGACTGTTGAGGAGTTCACAGAGAGCACGCAGTATCTCCTGAAGATGTCTACCGCAGCAGTAGACGAAACGTCGAGTAGAAGAACGACTGGACCACGGCCTATATGCCCGGAAGATGAACCTAATAGGGATCAAGACGCCGGCCGTGAAAGCCTACAGTTATACAAAACAATGTGAGGCTTATATATATATATATATATATGGTGTGATAAGAAAAATAAATGCCTGGACGGGATTCGAACCCGGTTCTCTGAGTCTGTACCTCAGTGTGATATCCATTACACTACCAGGCGAATCCAATTCAAACATTTATTTTTCTTATATATGTATAATATTCTCCATTATTACTAGATGTGGCGAGAACTCGGTCTTCACTGCCATCTAGTAGCTGACTATAACAAGTAAGCAAATCAAAGAGAATATTTTTACACTTTATAGCAGTGACGCTTTATTAGATGTTATAATTAAATGTTTAACATTGAGCAATGCAAGCTTAATATGGTATAATAAGAAAAATAAATGCCTGGACGGGATTCGAACCCGGATCTCTGAGTCTGTACCTCAGAGTGATATCCATTACACCACCAGGCGAATCCAATTTAAACACTTATTTTTCTTACATATGTATAATATTCTCCATTATTACTAGATGTCGCGAGAACTCTGTCTTCACTGCCATCTAGTAGCTGACTATAACAAGTAAGCAAATTAAAGAGAATATTTTTACACTTTATAGCAGTGACGCTTTATAGATGTTATAATTAAATGTTTAACATTGAGCAATGCAAGCTTAATATGGTATAATAAGAAAAATAAATGCCTGGACGGGATTCGAACCCGGATCTCTGAGTCTGTATATATCACGCTGAGGTACAGACTCAGAGATCCGGGTTCGAATCCCGTCCACGCATTTATTTTTCTTATCATACCATATTAAGCTTGCATTGCTCAATGTTAAACATTTAATTATAACATATATATATATATATATATATATTATATATACTCATGGTAATTTTCGGTTTGTGCTATGTAGGATTAACAATGATTTTTTGAAATATATTTTCATGAGATCCTCAACAGTTACATTCCTTCGGAATCACTAAAACATGTTGGCAATATGAGATACGTTGAAGATATAATAGAAGAAATTTTATATCGATATATATATAGTTTGTATCATTTTAGTTTATAACCTGAGATCCGTTGTAATATGTTTTAGTCATTTGCATTACAATAGAAGACTTATACGAATGTGTCTAAATGGCTCAAAGAGTAGGGTGCGTGTAGCCAAACAGTTTTCAGACACTTTTGAAATCCAGAATGGGTTGAAGCAAGGAAATGCACTATCTCCTCTACTATTTAATTTTGTACTATAGCATGCCATTAAATCTTTAGAGAATGAGGAAGGCTTACAACTCAATGGTATTAATAAGTTGTTAGTTTATGCTGATGATGTAGTATTATTGGCCGATAGCGAGGAGATACTAAAGGACAACACGCACACACTATTAACACTAAGAAATTAGGACTGGAAGTAAATATCAATAAAACTAAATATATGGTCACACGTAGAAATTCATTATATAATGGAAATGGACAGCTAATGACAAATGAGGGAAATTTTGAGGAAGTGGCCGAATTCAAATACCTAGGAACAATAATCACAAATAGGAATTAGATGCACAAAGAAATTAAACATAGGCTGAACTCTGGAAATGCATGCTATTATGCATTGCAGAGACTCTTGATGTCCCATCTCCTTTCAAAAAACATTAAACTGAAAATATATAAAACTATTATTCTACCAGTTATATTATATGGGTGCGAAACATGGACTCTTACTTTAAGGGAGGAAAGGAGATTACAAGTATTTGAGAATAAAGTTCTTAGGAAAATTTTTGGACCAAAGAGAGATGAACAGACAGGTGAATGGAGAAGACTACATAACAATGAACTGCATGGTCTTTATAGGAAGCCAGATATAATAAGAACAGTTAAGTCTCGTAGACTACGATGGGCAGGACATGTTGCACGTATGGGGAATGAAAGACGTGCATGGAAGCTTCTAGTAGGAAAGCCAGAGGGAAAACGCCCAGTTGGTAGACCAAGAATGAGGTGGGAGAATAACATTACCTATGATTTGAGGGAAGTAGATTATACAGGGAATGATTGGAAAGCATTAGCTCAGGGTAGGGATGTATGGAGAGGTTATGTCCGCACGGCCATGAACCTACGGGTTCGATAGTGCCAGCGAGTAAGTAAGTATAGAAGAATTTGTTATACCCCCAAAAAGTAGTATAATGATAATGAATAACAGCACGTGCCCAGATAAAATAAAAATTCATAAGCATTTATGTTACCGAGCCTCTCCATTGAAAATTGAGACAAAGAGATACATAGTCACCATTGCTATTCCATTTCGTTCATGAATAGCCAGGCCATTACCGAGAACAATATGAAGAATAGCGTTCAACAAGTTTTGACCTCTCCTAATGATGTGAACCTAATAAGCGATAATGTAACGAGGTAGCAAGAAATCCACAATTATTTTAAATGCCTTGAAGAAAATCATTCAAGATACAAATACAGAAGGAATCTAGTATAATGAGATGCGTCGCGATGGTAATATAGAAAATTACGACAGATTAACTAAGAAGAACTATGCAAGATGCCTTGGCCCAGAGCTACGACATTTGCGCTGGTTCTGGGCCTCCATGAGGGAAGAAAAAATTACGACAGATTAACTATCGGTAATAATAATTATGACTATTTAACTCATGCCCCAAATAGGAGTCAATGACCAATCACGTTTCAATGATTTCTGTTTTACAACCAATCAGAGTCATGTTTCACAAAATATTTATCAGTGTTATAATTACCATATTAAAGAAAGCTCCCCCTTTTTAATATTCTGAACAGGTCTGACCATTATTTTGCGGCGACTGAGCCTGTGAGAAATACGGCTACCAGATTGTATATATAGTGCATGAATGTCAACACATGCCGCATGCGGGAGTTAATATAAAAACATTTGTAGCAATTGATTATACCACCAAAAAAAGAAACCACTGTTTGCACTTTCTTAAATTTATTTTTTCCCAGGTAACAATCCAGAAAAATATAATTGTCATATTTACATCATACGACATCAGAAATGAATTAATATACAGTTTGATGTGTTTCACTTTTTCTCCACTAGAGAGCATTCTTACAATATTGCGTTCCTTTGGCAATAAATAGTATGATCTGGTTGCAGTGATAAACATAAGAAGCAGATGAAGCGTACCTATCGTTTCTCATTTGTTTTCAAACATCGCCGTTTACATTAAATATATAAATATTTTAAAATAACTATAGTTAAATAATGATTTGTGAGCAAACAGCTTAATTTTATTCGTTAAATAGTCCTAACAAATGTCACTCTTGATTTCCAAATTCTCTAGATAAATTCACTCCTCACTTCGTGAGTCGTGAATTTATCGATAATTTGGAAACCACTCGTGGCGTTACTTATGATAAAGAGAAAATATTCAAGAACTAGCTAATACCCGGCGTGCGCTGCTACGCCTAAATAAATGAAAATTAATGTGATTTTATGTTTGTTGAGTAAGTAAAAGGTAAAATAATTATAAATGTATATTTTTAGATACTCCGTGCTAATTACCCGATGTTGCCCGGGAAACTATTTATCTCGATCTTCTTGGCATAAATGAGCTAAAAGACAAAATTCGTTATTGTGAGTTATCCGTAAAAAAATACCCGTCATGTGCTGCTATGCTTGCACAGGAATCTACGTACTTGTCTCGATCTTCTTGGTATCAATGAAAGACAAAAAATGGTTATTCTGAGTTATCCGTAAGAGATAAACATATGCTGTCGTGGAATTTTTTGTAGATCTTTTGAGATATTCAATTCTGTGTATATTAATTTTGTGTATTTCTTATGGTTTGGAAAGCGTATGCCATTTAAGCTTCCAAAGAGGTACTTTTTTCATGTTTTCCACTTCAAAGGGCGATTTTTAAGGGTGTAGGAGTTGAGTATCACAACTCTCTTATAGCCTATGTTCATCCCGGGAATCTCCTGAACATTTTGCAAAAAGCCCCATCACAATCGGATCAATGGTATGGCCGCGCGTAAAGTATGAACATACAAACAAACATTAATATTTACATATTGGATGTATGATGTTTTAACGGATTAGAAATCAAACATACGGATGCGTAAACATGGTCACTTACATTAATCGAATAAAAAAAGCTAAACATATCTCACAATAACCCCAAAGGATGAAAATGGGAATGGAGAAAACTTCACAATGAGCAAATGCATAATTTAAATCATGTTCTAATATTTACAACATTTTGAGATGGGATAGGTCATGTATCTAATAATAATAATAATAATAATAATAATACTTTATTTATTCTGGCAGAGTTAAGGCCATAAGGCCCTCTCTTCCACTCAACCAGGACAAATACAAATAAATATTCGACAAATATAGATATACACTATACTAATTATAAACAGTTAAAGATACAATAAATGTAGCAATGTAAATGTCATGTACAAACAACATTTTATAGGGTAACAACAGAAATGATACGATAATAATAATAATAATAATAATAATAATAATATAAATGATACATTATACGGGAAACACCAATTAATATATATACCTTACACTGGAAAATAATGAAATCGAGTTTAGAGCAAATATAAATTTAGATTTCTTTTAAAAGATGCCAATGTCCGGCAGCCCCTTATTTCTTGTGGTAGGGAATTCCAGTTGCGAGAAGTGAAGATGGTATATGACATGGAGTGTTGTGATGTCCTATGTGCGGTACATTAAGCAAGATAGTATGTTGTGATCTTGTGTTTAAGTTATAGTTTGAGGATAGATACTGGAAACGGGATGATAAATAATTGGGAATCGAGGTATGTAGGATCTTAAATAAGAGAATTAGACAGCGAATGAGAGATAGTAGAAGTAGTTTTAAAATTCTTATTAGCAAATTCTTTGTGAAAATATCATTAGGAAGGTCTGAGCGTAGTTGAGAAGATAATATTCGGATAGATTTTACGAAACTGGATATTGTAGAACGAACTGAATGTATTTAACCAAAAGATATGAAGAAGTGGAGGGTCTTGTGAATACGTGTACCAAATGCCATGTAGTTATAATAAACAATAAATAATAAATTACTTCCGCATCATTAATCGAGTTTGCAGCAAGACTTGCACGAATAAGTCACTCCGAAGAAAGTAAACACTTTGATACTTACACAAAACAATTTCTGGTGAAAATAATCAATTATAGGACCGAAATAACCTTGAATCACATGTCAATGTCAAATTGACATCTCGTTATTTTTGTTAATGAATGTTTGTACATAATGTTGTTACTACAATCACCTGAGCCACGTTTGAGTCTCCTTTACTAGTATAATATATTCCGGTATATTTCAGAATTTCATTATAAGGTAAAGTTAAGGGACAATTTAGTAGCTGTACGAGTGTTATGAACTACATAAAGCACTTAATGTGAAAATTGTTAATTCTATATCATTTCAGTAGGTTTTTAATACTAATTTAAAGCTCAAATAGTCCGCGAACATCATCTGACAATCATTCGTCATGTTTAGTATCAATGGTGTGTGTGTGTGTGTGTGTGTGTGTGTGTGTGTGTGTGTGTGTGTGTGTGTGTGTGTGAAAGGTGTGTTTCGTCTCGATATTGTGTTGTTTCGGAGGATGCCCCGACATTGAACTGATCTCTTTTTTTTTGAGAGGCCGCCCATGTGCTTCTGTGGTCAAAATAATATGTGTGTGATCCACAGTTAAAATCCCCCTCCCGACAGGTCCTTTAACTGTAAGGCCCGGGTGGCGTGTAACACTCAAGAGAACTATAAGGCGAGAGGATAAACTGCGTTAATGGAATGCAATTAATTAATTTCTATTTCCTTTCGTGTAAATGATTTGTTTTGTCTAATGATACCAGGTATATTTGTAGAATATATGTAAGTAAAGTGATCCCACAACAGGCCCGGAGGCCCTTGGGGTAGTAAGAGGTTAAGGCTCCCACTTTTTCTAGACAATCGGCACTTTATGTCAGCCGGTTTGTCAGCCCTGCGTGACGGCCGCCTTTACCCCCAGAACAAGCGTCTAGTACTCATTTCCGTTAGAGGCTGAGTCGACCCCAGGGCCATGGTACCGCCAGAGGGTTTGGGTCAGTTTAAAAATCCTGACCCCAACGGGACTTGAATCCTCGACCCTCCGGCTTGTAGCTCAGTGCCTTAACCACTACGCTACGGCGTGCCCCCATAGAATACATGTATAATTTGTATTTAGTTTCTATGTATGTAGTGTGTAGAATGTATGTATGCATGTATGTGTGTGTGTGTGTGTGTATGTATGTATGTATGTATGTATGTATGTATGTATGTATGTATGTATGTATGTATGTATGTATGTATGTATGTATGTATGTATGTATGTATGTATGTATGTATGTATATGTATGCATGTATGCATGTATGCATGTATGCATGTATGCATGTATGCATTATGCATGTATGCATGTATGCATGTATGCATGTATTTATGTATGCATGTATTAATATGTTGTATGTATGTATGAATGCATGTATTAATATATAGTTTGTGTGTATTAACCCATTCGCCTCAAAAGACGAGGTAGATTCGCTGGCACTTAAAATGACGTTCAACTCAGAAGACGAGATACACTCGCTTAACTCAGCTGTTATATATTTTGCAATATTTTATACATCCCTTGGCAGAGTAATCTTTTGTTAACATTTATGAATAGTAGAGGAATGTGTTTTGGCCTTAACCAGTTTGTGATCACAAGTGCCGTTATCTTATGTTTGTTTTGAATATCTGAAAATAGACAATATAATTTACAGTAACTTAAATCCGGTTCCTGTGGAAATGCATTGAGTATTTAAAGTTGAAGCGAATGGGTTAATATCTAGTTTACATGTTTGTGTGTACATATTAAAATGTATTTTGTTTGTTTGTATGTGTTAATATGTAGTTTGTTTGTTTGTATGTGTTAATATGTAGTTTGTATGTATTACCCGTTTAAGGAGAAAGCGCAGTTGTTGACGGAGGGCGCTGCAGTCGTGTTTATGCAGGAATGGAACACGTCACACTGTCAGCTATGACATTCAGAGGGGAATGGGACGCGGGACGCTGACAGTACAGGTCTAGTAGGAAGTTTGTTAGCGGTGCCATTGCAGTATGAAAATTATCCATCTGCCTTGTGAATTAATCACTTTTCTTGAAGACATTTAGGTGTCTCCATACTTATACAATACAAACGTAGGTCTATAATACAAACTGTTGTATCGACACGAAATCACTGTTCAAGAGCGAACGATGTGTTTACAAGTCCTATTAAAAGGAAACTGTCGTTATTTGCCCACTGTGCACTGCCTAATATTACGTCACGTGTAGCAACAAGCAGGTGTTCACGATGCGTCCGCCTGCAGAGATATTTTTGAATGATTGATATGTAGTATGTATGTACACAGTATGTATTTACATTATTTGTAATTATTTTATTTTAAAGAACAGTGGTCACAGAGTAGCTCCCATTTTTAACACTCGAATCGTTAATGGTAAGATTATTCTTTTGAGTGTTGTGGCTGTAAGAGACTTAAAATGATTTATATACTGTATTCATTAGCCGCGGTGGACTAGTGGTTATGCTCCTTGCCTCTGGTCCCGAGGTTCGCGGGTTCAAACCCGGCCGGGGTCGATGGATTTTTAGGACGGAAAAATCCAAGGAGAAAGTCCTCCGGGAAGGACTTTAAGCCGTGGGTCCCGAGTCTGAAGATTTTCAGGCTCGTAAAAAATTCTTAAGCCTGAATGAAAAGGCCTCTAAGCAAAATTTATCGAATTTTCCCGTCCTAGTACTACCTTGGTTTCCTAAATGTCAGTATGAGGCGGAACGCTGACCACGTACCACTCAAAAATGACATCTATACGAAAACAAGTGTAACTAAATTAGTATGATTCAAATTGTTCCCTGTAGGGGGAGAGCGCCTAAATCTCTGTAAAGGCAAAATATAGGCTTACAATACAATACAATAATTTCATTTAATAACGATATGTAACATTTCAGATTTTTGTTAGCGTCGAAGTTCTGAATTAAGAATAAGAGAGTCTATAACTATACATATCTCAAAATCCATGTATATTTGGTGTTCCTGACGTTAGAATAATAGATTTAAATAAGACCTTATATTTAGCAGGAGGCCTTTCTGAAGGTTATAAAATACATCATAGTATCATATTTAAATATTAACATTATTTAAGAAATGAAACTTTAAAGGTATATTTTAAAAGTAGTAGTAGTAGTAGTAGCACTTTATTAGACAAAAAGTAAGATATTTACAATATTATTTACAAATATGGGTCGCACGGGCAGTAAGCCGTACGTGCTGTTGACAGTCCGTTACAAAAGTAATAATTGGTACTAGTGTAAAGAAAAAATAAACAAAAACAGCAATAACATTACAATTACATAAAGAAAACACAATAAAAATATTACAATTAAATAATAACACAATAGCATTATACACTAAAAACATTAACATTACAATTACATAAAGAAAACACAATAATATTACAATTAAATATATTTTACAAATATGGGTCGCAACGGGCAGTAAGGCCGTACGTGCTGTTTGACAGTCCGTTTACATAAAGTGATAATTGGTACTAGTGTTAAAGAAAAAAAAAAACAAAAACAGCAATACACATTACAATTACATAAAGAAAACACAATAAAAATATTACAATTAAATAATAACACAATAGCATTTTACACTAAAAACATTAACATTACAATTACATAAAGAAAAACACAATAATATTACAATTAAAATTATTACAAATATGGGTCGCACGGGCAGTAAGCCGTACGTGCTGTTGACAGTCCGTTACAATAAAGTGGTAATTGGTACTAGTGTGAAGAAAAATAAACAAAAAAAAGCAATAAAATTACAATTACATAAAGAAAACACAATAAAAATATTACAATTAAATAATAACACAATAGCATTATACACTAAAAACATTAACATTACAATTACATAAAGAAAACACAATAATATTACAATTAAATATTATTTACAAATATGGGTCGCACGGGCAGTAAGCCGTACGTGCTGTTGACAGTCCGTTACAATAAAGTGGTAATTGGTACTAGTGTGAAGAAAAATAAACAAAAAAAAGCAATAAAATTACAATTACATAAAGAAAACACAATAAAAATATTACAATTAAATAATAACACAATAGCATTATACACTAAAAACATTAACATTACAATTACATAAAGAAAACACATAATATTACAATTAAATTATTTACAAATATGGGTCGCACGGGCAGTAAGCCGTACGTGCTGTTGACAGTCCGTTACAATAAAGTGGTAATTGGTACTAGTGTGAAGAAAAATAAACAAAAAAAAGCAATAAAATTACAATTACATAAAGAAAACACAATAAAAATATTACAATTAAATAATAACACAATAGCATTATACACTAAAAACATTAACATTACAATTACATAAAGAAAACACAATAATATTACAATTAAATATTATTTACAAATATGGGTCGCACGGGCAGTAAGCCGTACGTGCTGTTGACAGTCCGTTACAATAAAGTGGTAATTGGTACTAGTGTGAAGAAAAATAAACAAAAAAAAGCAATAAAATTACAATTACATAAAGAAAACACAATAAAAATATTACAATTAAATAATAACACAATAGCATTATACACTAAAAACATTAACATTACAATTACATAAAGAAAACACAATAATATTACAATTAAATATTATTTACAAATATGGGTCGCACGGGCAGTAAGCCGTACGTGCTGTTGACAGTCCGTTACAATAAAGTGGTAATTGGTACTAGTGTGAAGAAAAATAAACAAAAAAAAAGCAATAACATTACAATTACATAAAGAAAACACAATAAAAATATTACAATTAAATAATAACACAATAGCATTATACACTAAAAACATTAACATTACAATTACATAAAGAAAACACAATAATATTACAATTAAATATTATTTAAAAATATGGGTCGCACGGGCAGTAAGCCGTACGTGCTGTTGACAGTCCGTTACAATAAAGTGGTAATTGGTACTAGTGTGAAGAAAAATAAAAAACAAAAAAAAAGCAATAACATTACAATTACATAAAGAAAACACAATAATATTACAATTAAATAATAACACAATAGCATTATACACTAATTAATTTATATATAATTATTAAGAATTAATGGTATTGCATTTTGATAACATATATTTATTCATGAATGAGTGTTGTTCTTATTTTCCGCGTTTTGTCCAGAAATTTACCCAAGTTTATCCAATTTTCTGGATTTACCAATAACTCGTAGCATGACGATCTTTCCCGATTTGAATTTAGAAATATTTCCGGTAATAACTGACGTCTCCAATATTCTAAATCATATTTTAAAAGTAAATACAGTACCTGGAAGCTAATTTTATTTCTTTCCTTTGAAATATGGTGTTATTACGAAACTATATTTGTTTATATACAGTTGATAACTTTTAGGTGCTGTGATGGACGAATTCTCTACAGATGACTTTGTATTTATAAAAAATAGTGTTTTCACTGTCGACGGTTTGATCCATAGAAGACGGACAATAAGAAGCGGACAGGATGAGATCAGAACCAGAGATTACATTACAGATTTGGATAATAAGAACTCTATGCAAAGGTCAATGAGCAGAGTGTTTGTAATTGCTCAGTGCTTTGGTTTGTGCCCTGTTCAAGGAATCACCAGTCATACTGCAGATGACCTTAGGTAACATATCATAACGTTTTTAAATATTAAACTGCCACAGCTTTGTAAGTAAAGAAACTCGCACAAACTCTGACTTTTACATTGCAGGATTAACGTAATTATCTCCCTGGATGCACTTTTAAATTATGCACTCGTCAAATATTAAATTAACTAGAGTTGTTTTCTGTTTATTCGTGTTATGCATCACACTTCCAGACGTAATCCAGTATGTTTCACACAAATCGTGGAAAATTTTAATCAGTTAGAGATCCCGTTTTTCAGTGCTGTCAAATCATGTACAAAACATCATCATCATCATCATCATGAACAAATTCGTTTTAGGCCATGTGGCCTGTACGGTAAACCTAGCGAAGATGGTCTTGATCTTTCCACCGATGTTTTGGTCTTCCTTGGTCCCTATGTCCAGTTGGGGTATATTGGAATGCCAATTTTGGAAGTCTAGTTCTTGCCATTCTTCTCAGATGATTTTTCCATTCTTGTTGGTATCTTTGTATATCTTCATTTAAACTTGTTATTCCAAGTTTTCCTCTGATAATAGTGTTCCTTTGGTGATCCAGTCTATTAACTCCTAACAATGATCGTAAGAAGCGCATTTGGCTACTTGAAGTTTATGAGAGTTTCTTTTATTTAAAATCCAAATTTCACTTACATAATTTAGAGCAGCTTTTGATGTGATGTTATGTAATCTTAGTTTTGTCTCTGTCCTTATCTGTTTACCAAAATGTCTTCGTATTACCCCATTCATTTTATTATATTTTTGTAATTTTGAATCAATGTCACTCTTATACTCTGCAAATACACTTCCTAAGTAAGAGAAATCTGACACTTGTTCTATAATTTTTCCATCAATCTCAATTTTTACCCGTTGTATGTTTTTTCGACACATTGCCATTGTTTTGGATTTTGATGTGGAAATTTATCATTCCAGTATTTGCTTAAGTTTCTTCGAGTAGTAGGAAGTTCCCCTGGGTTGGTTACCAGCCATCCACAGAGCAAGACTAGTGGTAGGGCTGCTACCTTATAACCTCTAGTCAGGCGTTCAAAATATGGAATTTCCTCCATATCTGATGGAACGGTTATACCGCCGTGACTCGTTCCCCATTACCTCGTTAGTTAAAAGCAGGGTGTACCACGTGCAGGTGAGGTTGAGAATTAGGTAGGAGAGGTTATAGAATGCACATCACTACCCTCTTACACCCCAACAAAATATAATGAATAATAATAATCAATTTCCAAACATGTTTAATGCCCAAACACTTGTATGGTTTCAATGAAGCATTCTCGGTCCACCTTTTTCTAGGACGTCCCAAATATTTCTTCATTTGAGGACTTTTGGAAGTATATTACGATTCATTGGATACACATGGCTTTTCAATGTAGCAGGTATTTATTCATATATTGTTAGACTGGTCTCATATCAACTTTTATAAGATTCATGATGTGTTCCGTTGAGGTTTATTCAAAATTAATATAAATTTATGGAATATTCACCTAAAAGGTCCGTCTCCTCAACTTAATTAATTATTTAACTGTAGCGCTTTCGGGACTTGTCCCTTCATCGGCAGGATTCAAAACTGGTGTTTCACTGAAGATCTGGTAGAGGGGGTTGCGTGTATTGGGTTCGTTTTCGTTTGTCAGGCTGTCGTTGTTGTGAGCTGCTTTCATGATTTCCATCTCTTCGAGTACGTTTATCTTCGCTGGATTATTTTCTCTGTGCATTACTGTTAGGGTGTTTTTAGTATTTAACATGCGATGTCCTTCGTGGATAACGTGTTTTGCATAGCTTGATTTCTCTTCTGGGTGAATGAAGTCTCGAAAATGTTCTTTGAATCTGATGTTAAAACTCCTGTTTGTCCTTCCTATATAAAATTTGTTGCAGTCCTTACATGTCAGTTTATAAACTCCTTTGCTGTTGAAAATGTTATTTTCTTCAATGTTATTCTTTATTATGCAGTAATGCACAGAGAAAATAATCCAGCGAAGATAAACGTACTCGAAGAGATGGAAATCATGAAAGCAGCTCACAACAACGACAATCTGATAAACGAAAACGAACCCAATACATGCAACCCCCTCTACCAGATCTTCAGTGAAACACCAGTTTTGAATCCTGCCGATGATGGGACAAGTCCCGAAAGCGCTACAGTTAAATAATTAATTAAGTTGAGGAGACGGAACTTTCAGGTGAATATTCCATAATTTTATATTAATTTTGGTCTAATATAGTAAATAATACATCTTTAAAGTAACGTTACAACATAGAATATTTTATTGCCCATTTCCATAGGTATTCTTACTATAAAATATATGCAGGAAGTGAATAATGGTATATATCAGTGAGGAAAGATATCAAATATAACGAGTTAAAGATAGATTATTCAGAAATGTATCTTTCAAATTTTGTTTTTATTGTTAAATCCTCTCTCTGACGAAACAATAGAATACATGAGGACTTTATTAAACTAAAAGTAAGATACATACAATGTTATTTACAAATATGGATCGCACGGGCAGTAAGCCGTACGTGCTGTTGACAGTCCTTTACAATAAGTTGATGTTTGGTAATAATATACACAAAACAAACAAAAAAAGAAAACACAATAATATTACAATTAGATATCAATACAATTACATTATACATTAACTTAGTTATGTAGAATTATTTAGAATTAATGGTATTGCAATTTGTTAACATATTTATTTATTCATGAATAAGTGTTCTTACTTTCCGCGTTTTGTCCAGAAATCTACCCAAGTTTATCAAATTTTCTGGGTTTATCAACGAAACAATATATATATATATATATATATATATATATGGTAGTAAGATACTCATTCTACGGTACTAATACAGGGCCATTCAGAAAGAAGGAACAGACTTCAAACTTTTATTTCTTCCAAACTACACAAAATAGAAACACAATTCCAACGTTCCTGGAAAGAGAAAAGTTCAAATTTCACACATTCGATATGAGCACCATGTGTTTCACGACAAATATCAAAACGGTGGCGCATTTCTTGCCACACACGAATCAGCTGGCCTCTAGTTGTAGAATTCACAACTTCAACCAATCGATTTCGCAGATTTTCAAGAGTGTCAGGCATAGGCGGAATAAAAACGCGGTCTTTTATATAACCCCACAGATAAAAATCACACATGATTATGCATGGTGAGCTGGGAGGCCACCGGCGATGAAGTTGATCTTCTGCTCCTCCTCTTCCAATCCAACGACGCCAATGCGACCGTGATCGCAACTACAAGCACGGCGACATTGCGGCCGTGATTGGAACTTAAAACGTTTCTCTTCCTAGGAACGTTGGAATTGTGTTTCTATTTTTTTTGTAGTTTGGTAGAAATAAATGTTTGAAGTCTGTTCCTTCTTTCTGAGTAGCCCTGTATATGCACGCTTCAAGGACGGGTAGCGGTTGTATTCATAATTACCGGCTGATCAAATTGTGATATATACCCTATGAACTAACAGTTTGGCTAGACCAGTGTTGACCTATGGTAGTGAAGCATGGACACTAAAAAGACAACATGAAAGCAGAATAACGGCTTGTGAAATGAGATTCATGCGCAGAACAGCGGGTTACACCAGATGGGATCGGAAAAGGAACACCGATATCTTAAAAGAATTGAAGACTACGCCAATTTTGGAATATATTAAACAGTACCAACTAAATTGGAAACACCATATTGAAAGAATGAGTTCAAATCGGATCCCCAAAGCTGTTTATAATTATATACCAAGAGGACGAAGATCACTGGGCCGTCCTATGAAACGCTGCAGGGAAAATTTTCTATAGGATCGTAACAGGCCTTGGCCTAATACTTGGAAGGAAGAAGAAGAATAACAACTAGATCGAAAGGCAGTTTCAACTGATCATCTGGTCAAAGTTATTTAATTTAGTCAAATTCGCCTAATCCTTTAAAATACAAAACTATAATAAAGCTTTAAGAATTATCAACCAAGTTTTTAAACCATCAAAAGTGCAGAGACACACAAGAATGAAAAACTATAAAGTTGTCACTAGACCCATAATCTGTTATGGCAGTGAAGCTTGGACCATCAGAACTCGGGATGATCGTCATATTACAGCCACGGAAATGAAATTTCTGCGACGAACTGCAGGTTATAGCCTTCTAGACCACCAAAGAAATTCAACAATAGCCAGAGAGTTAAACATCGTACCTATATCTGAATACCTCCAAGAATATAGAAACAATTGGCTAGCCAAATTCTTCACTACATTCCTCGAGACAGAAGATCTGTGGGTCGACCTTTTCGGAGATGGCGGAAGACCGTAACGGGCCACTGGGGCTAATACTAGAAAGGCAGATGATGATGATGATGATGATGATGATGATGATGATGATGATGATGAAATTCGTCTTAATCATAACCCTTTTTTACGTTGCTTCTGTCTTCATTGATGTAACAAGTATCACAATCCGCGCAGATTTAAAAAAAATGCTTCTGCCGGTCAAACAGCTTATAATGTTGTAGGCCTACCCCTGTATAGAGTGGAGCTTTTTCTACGTATACAGAGTGTAGACAAAACAAAATAAACTTAATGGTTATAAAATGGCTGTAGACAAACAATTTGAAATAGTGAAGTCAAGTTCTTATACAGAAGGTACGGAGATATCAGAAATTATCAAATCTGTTTACATTTGATGATAATCATTATGCTGATGATGTAGTACTACTGGCCGATAGCGAGGAGATACTAAAGGCCAACACGCACACACTATTGAGTAACACTAAGAAATTAGTTAGGACTAGAAGTAAATATCAATAAAACTAAATATATGGTCACACGTAGAAATACATTATATAATGGAAATGGACAGCTAATGACAAATGAGGGAAATTTTGAGGAAGTGGCTGAATTCAAATACCTAGGAACAATAATCACAAAAGCGGAATGCGACCTTACTTACTTAAGGCATACTCACTGGCACTATCGGAACACGTAGCGTTCAGGGCCACACGGAAATAAGACTCTCCATACATCCCTATGCAAAGCTAATGCTTTCCAATCATTCCCTGTATAATCTACTTCCCTCAAATCGTAGTTAATGTTATTCTCCCACCTCATTCTTGGTCTACCAACTGGGCGTTTTCCCTCTGGCTTTCCCACAAGAAGCCTCCATGCAAGTCTTTCATTCCCCATACGGGGAACAATAGGAATGAGATGCACAAAGAAATTAAACGTAGGCTCAATTCTGGAAATGCGTGTTATTATGCATTGCAGAGACTCTTGATGTCCCAACTCCTTTCAAAAAACGTTAAGCTGAAAATATATAAAACTATTATTCTACCAGTTATATTATATGGGTGCGAAACATGGACTCTTACTTTAAGGGAGGAAAGGAGATTACAAGTATTTGAGAATAAAGTACTTAGGAAAAATTTTGGACCTAAGAGAGATGAACAGACAGGTGAATGGAGAAGACTGCATAACAATGAACTACATGGTCTGTATAGGAAGCCAGATATAATAATAACAGTTAAGTCTCGTAGACTGCGATGGGCAGGACATGTTGCGCGTATGGGGAATGAAAGACGTGCATGGAAGCTTCTTGTAGGAAAGCCAGAGGGAAAACGCCCAGTTGGTAGACCAAGAATGAGGTGGGAGAACAACATTAACTATGATTTGAGGTAAGTAGATTATACAGGGAATGATTGGAAAGCATTAGCTCAGGTTAGGGATGTATGGAGAGCTTATGTCCGCGCGGCCACGAACCTACGGGTTCGATAGTGCCAGTGAGTAAGTAAGTAAGTTGATGATAATCATTAGATTAGAACAACGTCTGGGCTGGGGTTTTAAATATCCATAACACGGCAACCTTATGAAGATTAATTTTATTTTAATACCGTTCTTTGTTTTTTTTATGAATGAATGGAAATTAAATATATTCTACTGTTGTTGCCTCTTACGGTGTTCCTAGCTTCGACGTAACAGGTATTCGCACGTGACTCATATCGTAATTTTCTAGGCTGGGCCCAGAGCCTCGAGGAGGGACTAAACCCTCCCTTTGATCCAATTTAGCCCGAAGTTGTCACATAGGCTTAGAGTCGTGTTGGAGAAGTAAACGAATTTGCCTCTCCCTCCGGCATCACCACAATCACATATTTTAAATGCCTGTGATTTGACAGACCAGATTATTTTCCATGAACGTGATGAAGTAAAGGGTGATATGAAATAAATGAGTGAATACAGTAACATGAAATGACATGGTAGGGGAAGGAAGAGAACCACAGGTGAGATGAAATTCGGGAAACGGGAAAACTTCGAGGAAACGCCGAAAAATCGTGGTAGAGTCCACTGACATTGCCATTCCGGTACCGCCAGGATTCGAACCTAAGAATTCAGCCGCTCACAACAGGCATATTTGATAATCATAATCCTATATTAAATAAATACTGGATTGAGTATTAAATGTAAACATTTAAAAACGAAACACTCACATAATCTTCTCTGGTTCCTGGGTACCTATTTCAAATTATCTGTAATTTCTCTGTACTCAGGTTTTTTTTAATTCCTTTATATTCTGTGTATCAAGGAGATGCACTGTCTCCTCTACTATTTAATTTTGTACTAGAGCATGTTATCAAATCTTTAGAGAATGAGGAAGGCTTACAACTCAATGGTATTAATAAGCTGTTAGTTTATGCTGATGATGTAGTACTATTGGCCGATAGCGAGAAGATACTAAAGGACAACACGCACACACTATTGAATAACACTAAGAAATTAGGACTGGAAGTAAATTTCAATAAAACAAAATATATGGTCACACATAAAATACATTATATAATGGAAATGGACAGCTAATGACAAATGAGGGAAATTTCGAGGAAGTGGATGAATTCAAATACCTAGGAACAATAATCACAAATAGGAATGAGATGCACAAAGGAATTAAACATAGGCTCAATTCTGGAAATGCGTGCTATTATGCATTGCAGAGACTCTTGATGTCCCAACTCCTTTCAAAAAACGTTAAACTGAAAATATATAACACTATTATTCTACCAGTTATATTATATTGATGCGAAACATGGACTCTTACTTTAAGGGAGGAAAGAAGATTACAAGTATTTTAGAATAAAGTACTTAGGAAAATATTTGGACCAAAGAGAGATGAACAGACAGGTGAACGGAGAAGACTACATAACAATGAACTACATGGTCTTTATAGGAAGCCAGATATAATAAGAACAGTTAAGTCTCGTAGACTGCGATGGGCAGGACATGTTGCACGTATGGAGAATGAAAGACGTGCATGGAAGCTTCTTGTAGCAAAGCCAGAGGGAAAACGCCCAGTTGGTAGACCAAGAATGAGATGGGAGAATAACATTAACTATGATTTGAGGGAAGTAGATTATACAGGGAATGATTGGAAGTCATTAGCTCAGGATAGGGATGTATGGAGAGCTTATAAGAACATATATTCTGTGTATTGTTTTACATCCTGTCGCGACTGATCGTGAGGCCTCTGTGGGTTGAGACACATAAAGTGCTATTTAAATTTCGTTACTCTTCAGTAAAATAACAATTTAAAAATCACAGCTATAATTTGTTGTAATCCTGTAAATTATTATATGCATAGGCTTATAATGGAGCAAAAATATATCTGACCATGGATTTTGTATTAGAATTACATAAAACAATACTGTTTATAATTCACTGCTTTCTTTTTTTGTATATTTAAACAACTTTTTTTTTATATATACTCTCAGGTATGAAAAATATTATTCCCTTGTCTATTATTTTATTTTTTATTCATTGCTACCACGTTGTCATTTTGATATTCTGGTATTCTCTCCTAGCATGGCGTTATTGCAACCCACTTCTGAGGTTGGGCGCCTGAAAGGCGGAGTTACGTTGCCCCGATGATACGTGATAGGTGATAATGCGCCAGGAGAGGCCTTAATCCTAAACTTAAAGAATATGTTACTGGTGATAATAATGGTCAGAAATAGTTTAGGCATTTGTCTTACACGTGAGGAAAAACCCCGAAAAATGCCATCACCCAGGAAACTTGTCCCGATCAGTGATCGAACCCGGGCCTGCTGCGTGACAAGGCAGCACGCTACCTTGAGACCACAACGTAGGACATTGTTATTTTATGAATAATATTTACCTACTAAGTAAAATGTCTTCGCTACATCGTATAAGAAAATTTAATTTGATTAGTATGTTTCCCTTGTCCCGCGCCGTAGCCGAGCGGTTAAGGTAGGAAGCCTTGGCGCAGAGCTACGGGACTTGCGCTGGTTCGAGTCTCCATGGGGGAAGAAATTTTCTCATGGTATTTTGGGCCAGTATGGGACCGGTGCCCACCCAGCATCGTGAGGCAATTGGGTAGCTACAATAAGTAGCGGTTCCAGGTTGAGGAACCAGCTATAACGGCTGGGGGACTCGACATGCTAACCACATGTCACCCCTACACTGGCTGTTGATCATCTACCTCTGTGATTGACACATGTGGATGTGAAGGGCCAGCAGCCGGCTGGTAAAAGGGCAACCGCTGAAAAGTGGAAAGACCCTCAATCGGAATCGGATGTTTCCCTTGTTAACAGAATAGTCATGATTTTTCATCAATATTCTCATTGTGGTTGTAAATACTTCCCAACGTTTCATACAATTAAAATATCCATTATAAAATATGTGCTCATAATGCGTGCATTCAATTTATATTCAATCTCCGTCGTTATGACCACGTGTCTCCTTCATTTCAGGCCTTATCATGGCTACGCCTAAATGACAGAAGAACTTTACATTCACATACCTTACTATTCCAAATTCTGCACACATATTTACCAACTTATTTAACAACACTTTTCAAAATTTATCGGCTCATCACAATTTAGGAACAAGATCACAAGACTCTTCTTTACTTTTGATACCACAACACAGGACCTGTCTATACTCTGAATCTTACACAATATATATGACTAGAGCATGGAACTCACTTCCCAGTCATGTCAGGGACTGTCAATCGCTATCATTATTTAAATACAAATTAACTGATATCTTAAGTTCGACACAATGAAAACATTAACTACATAACAACTATATAGAGCATTCCATTAATAATCATCTACTTACTTTATTTTATATCATTTTAATTTTATAATAATAATAATAATAATAATAATAATCATAGTAATAATAATAGTAATAATAATAATAATAATAATAATAATAATAATAATAATAGCAGCTTTATTTTGCCTGGTAGATTAAGGCCTTAGGGCCTTGTCTGTTACTCAACCAGGTTTAAAAAAAAATAAAAATAATCTTACACCTAAATTACAATAAACATAAACGATTACATGTTATAAATACAATAAAATTATTATTTGTAGTGTATTTTAATTTAGTCCACCGCTGTGGTCTCGAGGTAGCGTGCTGCCTTGTCACGCAGCGGGCCCAGGTTCGATCCCCGGTCGGGGCAGTTTTTCTGGGTGAGGTTTTTATCGGGGTTTTTCCTCACCTGTAAGACAAATGTCAGGAAAACTTTAAGGCCCAAACGGTCCCCGAAATCATATAGCCATCATCCTTACCATTATCATCCTTACCATTATCATTATCATCATCATTCTTCACCAGTGTGGAAAGCAACGGGAAGCTACCACACCTACAATTCCCTAGTAAAGCTGCAAGCATAGCCTGAAAATGCTATGATTGCAGTGAAGGACCTGCCTTCGGGCAGAATTACTATGGATGGATATTCTATGTTTTTGTTAGTATTAGCTAGTATTAGATCACATCATCATTGTATTTTGTTTAGTCTGTATTTTAATAATATCTTAAAATTGTTATATGTATGTAATTTTTGTATAATTTTACTATTCGCTGGTTGAGTGGAAGAGAAGGCCTTATGGCCTTAACTCTGCCAGCTAAAATAAATCATTATTATTATTATTATTATTATTATTATTATTATTATTATTATTTATTTATTTATTCAAAACAATATTTTATATCAAACACACAATAAAATCTTACTGACTCTCGATTTTTTACGTAATTCACTTCAACTTGTAATATTAATAGCAAATAACACAAAGCATTGTAAAATGATAATATCGCACTATAATTTAAGATATAATAATTATCGTGACTGCATTTCCTGATTTCTTGATCAACTTGAATTATGATTATGAATCCTTGTTGTTAGATTATATTAATGCTTCGGACTAAGATTCTCAGGTTCGTTCAGATTCGGTAGACGTGTTATTCTGATCAAAGATACAAAGAGAAGGGATGGTAATTTCTCTAATCAGTTTACATATTCATCGGGGTCGAGCTTATTAATCACTAAATACGTATTACGCGCCCAAGTTAAATCTGCACGCGGAAATTATGCTCTGGAATATCGTTCGGATTCGGTAGACGTGTTATTCTGATCAAAGATACAAAGAGAAGGGATGGTAATTTTCTCTAATCAGTTTACATATTCATCAGGGTCGAGCTTATTAATCACTAAATACGTATTACGCGCCCAAGTTAAATCTGCACGCGGAAATTATGCTCTGGAATATCGTTCGGATTCGGTAGACGTGTTATTCTGATCAAAGATACAAAGAGAAGGGATGGTAATTTCTCTAATCAGTTTACATATTCATCAGGGTCGAGCTTATTAATCACTAAATACGTATTACGCGCCCAAGTTAAATCTGCACGCGGAAATTATGCTCTGGAATATCGTTCGGATTCGGTAGACGTGTTATTCTGATCAAAGATACAAAGAGAAGGGATGGTAATTTCTCTAATCAGTTTACATATTCATCAGGGTCGAGCTTATTAATCACTAAATACGTATTACGCGCCCAAGTTAAATCTGCACGCGGAAATTATGCTCTGGAATATCGTTCGGATTCGGTAGACGTGTTATTCTGATCAAAGATACAAAGAGAAGGGATGGTAATCTCTCTAATCAGTTTACATATTCATCAGGGTCGAGCTTATTAATCACTAAATACGTATTACGCGCCCAAGTTAAATCTGCACGCGGAAATTATGCTCTGGAATATCGTTCGGATTCGGTAGACGTGTTATTCTGATCAAAGATACAAAGAGAAGGGATGGTAATTTCTCTAATCAGTTTACATATTCATCAGGGTCGAGCTTATTAATCACTAAATACGTATTACGCGCCCAAGTTAAATCTGCACGCGGAAATTATGCTCTGGAATATCGTTCGGATTCGGTAGACGTGTTATTCTGATCAAAGATACAAAGAGAAGGGATGGTAATTTCTTAATCAGTTTACATATTCATCAGGGTCGAGCTTATTAATCACTAAATACGTATTACGCGCCCAAGTTAAATCTGCACGCGGAAATTATGCTCTGGAATATCGTTCGGATTCGGTAGACGTGTTATTCTGATCAAAGATACAAAGAGAAGGGATGGTAATTTCTCTAATCAGTTTACATATTCATCAGGGTCGAGCTTATTAATCACTAAATACGTATTACGCGCCCAAGTTAAATCTGCACGCGGAAATTATGCTCTGGAATATCGTTCGGATTCGGTAGACGTGTTATTCTGATCAAAGATACAAAGAGAAGGGATGGTAATTTCTCTAATCAGTTTACATATTCATCAGGGTCGAGCTTATTAATCACTAAATACGTATTACGCGCCCAAGTTAAATCTGCACGCGGAAATTATGCTCTGGAATATCGTTCGGATTCGGTAGACGTGTTATTCTGATCAAAGATACAAAGAGAAGGGATGGTAATTTCTCTAATCAGTTTACATATTCATCAGGGTCGAGCTTATTAATCACTAAATACGTATTACGCGCCCAAGTTAAATCTGCACGCGGAAATTATGCTCTGGAATATCGTTCGGATTCGGTAGACGTGTTATTCTGATCAAAGATACAAAGAGAAGGGATGGTAATTTCTCTAATCAGTTTACATATTCATCAGGGTCGAGCTTATTAATCACTAAATACGTATTACGCGCCCAAGTTAAATCTGCACGCGGAAATTATGCTCTGGAATATCGTTCGGATTCGGTAGACGTGTTATTCTGATCAAAGATACAAAGAGAAGGGATGGTAATTTCTCTAATCAGTTTACATATTCATCAGGGTCGAGCTTATTAATCACTAATACGTATTACGCGCCCAAGTTAAATCTGCACGCGGAAATTATGCTCTGGAATATCGTTCGGATTCGGTAGACGTGTTATTCTGATCAAAGATACAAAGAGAAGGGATGGTAATTTCTCTAATCAGTTTACATATTCATCAGGGTCGAGCTTATTAATCACTAAATACGTATTACGCGCCCAAGTTAAATCTGCACGCGGAAATTATGCTCTGGAATATCCCCTTTCATCTCTTAGTATGTTGCTACTTTCTGTCTCCTGTGTTGTGGTATTTGACTGGGAGGGGAGTGCTGGCAGATATTTTGTTTTTTTTTTCTATGTAACTAATATTGTATATAGGTCGCGCAAGGGATTTTGAACAATGTCCTTGACCGTAAATCCAATGGGAGAGCCTATCCAGACTGCTGATCTATGAATTCCCTGTCTGCCACGTGAACAAACAAAACAGTTCCTATGTACAGTCCATAGAGAATTATAGCGAGACGTGCATGTGTTGATTTTAGATTTAAAACCGTAGACTTTAATTATAATATTTTGAACACTTGCTGCCTCAAGTCTTAAAATTATAATGCAATGTGAATGTGTATTTAGTTAATTACTTAACAGTTGTGATTTTTTTATTTACACAATGCCTCCTAACTAACTAACTCACTGACACTATCGAACCCGTAGGTTCATGGTCGCCCGGACATAAGCTCTCCATATGTCCCCAACCTGAGTCAATGTTTTCCAATCATCCCCTGTATAATCTACTTCCCTCAAATCATAACTCCTGGCGCGACAGGCCTACAAGGCCCTTAGCCTACCAGCCGGCTGCTGGCCTCACATCCACATGTGTCGATCAGAGTAGATGATAATCAGCCAGTGTACGGGAGACAAGTGGTCAGCATGTCGAGTTCCCCAGCCGTTATAGCTGGTTTTCTCAACCTGGAGCCGCTACTTATTGTAGCTACCCAAATGCATCACGATGCTGGGTGGGCACCGGTCCCATACTGGCCAAAATACCATGAGAAAATTTCTTCCCCCATGGAGACTCGAACCAGCGCACGTCCCGTAGCTCTGCGCCAAGGCTTCCTTCCTTAACCACTCGGCTACGGCGCGGGACCCTCAAATCATAGTTAAGGTTATTCTCCCACCTCATTCTTGGTCTACCAACTGGGCGTTTTCCCTCTGGTTTTCCTACAAAAAGCTTCCATGCACGTCTTTCATTTCCCATTCGTGCCACATGTCCTGCCCATCGCAGTCTAAGATAAAGATTACCTATATTAATTAATCTTTGTAGTGAGATTTTAAAAATGTTTAGCAGTGACTGTATTTGATATTCGCTAGCGAGGGAGTTAGCAATGACGTGTGGTCATACTTCCTATTGGCTGAGACCTACATCTGGTTAGTACAGGACTCGCATCTAAGATCCCATTACAAATTTCATTGTTCAGGAACTATTGCTAGGGTTATACTTACTGTTATTGTTGATCTGCATCACATTCCCGCATACAATCTTGGTTGCTATGAAAACAAAAGAAATCTCAATACTTTAAAAATTACCAAAAGTACTAGTGCGGTAAGTAGAAACGTTTATTTTGTAATATTGATAGTGTACTGCAATTTGTATTAATTTCGGCATTAATACATCGCATCCAGCTTTCCGCGCCTCTTCGATTCCATAATCACTGCACACATCATCTAAAACGATTCCCATAATTAGAAATAAATCCCAACTCAAATTGGGTTTACAGTTTATCAAATATAAGATAGCGACATGACTAACAATACTTATTACTTATCCATAACAAAACATATAGCCGATTCACCTTCTGAAATCTAACATTTATCGTCAATTATATTTATCAATATATTAATTAATATATCCATCCATAGTAATTCTGCCCCAAGGCAGGTCCTTCACTGCAATCATAACATTTTCATTCTATGCTTGCAGCTTTACTAGGGAATTGTAGGTGTGGCAGCTTCCCGTTGCTTTCCACACCGGTGAAGGATGATGATGATGATGGCCATATGATTTCGGGGACCGTTTGGGCCTTGAAATTTTCCTGACATTTGTCTTACAGATGAGGAAAAACCCCGATAAAAACCTCACCCAGAAAAACTGCCCCGACCGGGGATCGAACCCGGGCCCGCTGCGTGACAAGGCAGCACGCTACCTCGAGACCGCAGCGGTGGACAATTAATATATGAATTACTAAAATAAATAAAAAAGTTCTTAGGAACATTTTTGGACCAAAGAGAGATGAACAGACAGGTGAATGGAGAAGACTACATAACAATGAACTACATGGTCTTTATAGGAAGCCAGATATAATAAGAACAGTTAAGTCTCGTAGACTGCGTTGGGCAAGCCATGTTGCACGTATGGGGAATAAAAGACTTGCATGGAAGGTTCTTGTAGGAAAGCCAGAGGGAAAACGCCCAGTTGGTAGACCAAAAATGAGGTGGGAGAATAACATTAACTATGATTTGAGGGAAGTAGATTATACAGGGAATGATTGGAAAACATTAGCTCAGGATAGGGATGTATGGAGAGCTTATGTCTGCGCGGCCATGAACCTACGGGTTCGATAGTGCCAGTGAGTAAGTAAGATTACTAAAATAAATACACATAGTACAAAAAATAGTATCCAATATTCATGCAGTAAACACATAACGGAATCTTGGAAATTAAAAAAAAAAAGACTCGACGGAAGCTCCTTGTTATTTTAAACCTTCCCTGGATCCGTATCAAGTGTTTACCACACTCGTATCGCAATATACATTAAATAATCCGTCTATACAGTAACTGTTGACCAAATGATTAATCTGGCATTCACATTACTATGGGGAATGGGCTGTCCCTCTTTTGCCTTCCACATTACTTCTTGCCATTTCCCTTTCACTGTATTGTTTTGCGAGGCTGGTAATAGATAGTTTCACTGCGATTGTAAATTATCCGAAACGATGAGAAATCGTTGACTAAATGGCAAATTTGACAACCATGTAGTGATATTTCACATGTTTTAAGGGATTCTCCATTCCATAGAGAAATAGTTTGGCGACACTAGCGCTAACACGCTTCCTCTCAAGGCTTGTAGACTTAACTTGGGCAAGTAATACTTTGGAACTAGGAGATTACAAGAATAAGAATTTGAGTCGTGATTCAGAGTTTGATAAATGTAATTGAACTAGTACCGTAAACAGATTTAATTTTATTCAATATATATCAGGAAGGGGCACAGCTAGGCGTAGTGGTTAAGGCACTGCGCTACAAGCCGGAGGGTAGAGGTTTAAGTCCCGTTGGAGTCAGGATTTTTATACTGACCCTTCTGGCGGCACTATGGCCCTGGGGTCGACTCAGCCTCTAAC
Source organism: Diploptera punctata (assembly GCA_030220185.1). Lineage (NCBI taxonomy): Eukaryota > Metazoa > Arthropoda > Insecta > Blattodea > Blaberidae > Diploptera > Diploptera punctata. Next base: position 1,289,417 of record JASPKZ010003876.1, read on the forward strand.
GGAAATGAGTACCAGAAGTTTGTTCTGGGGGTAAAGGCGGCCGTCACACAGGGCTGACAACGCGGCTGACATAAAGTGCCGATTGTCTAGAAAAAGTGGGAGCCTTAACCTCCTACTACCCCAAAGGCCTCCGGGTCTGTTGTGGAATCACTTTACTTTTTTTATATATCAGTAAAGTCCTCAAAAAATGACCTTACTTACTTACTTACTCACTTGCACTATCGAACCCGTAGGTACATGGCCGCACGGACATAAGCTCTCCATACATCCATATCCTATGCAAATGCTTTCCAATGATTCCCTGTATAATCTACTTCCCTCAAATCATAGTTAATGTTGTTCTCCCACCTCATTCTTTGTCTACCAACTGGGCGTTTTCCCTCTGGCTTTCCTACAAGAAGCTTCTATGCAAGTCTTTCATTTCCCATACGTGCAACATGTCCTGCCCATCGCAGTCTACGAGACTTAACTGTTCTTATTATATCTGGCTACCTATAAAGACCATGCAGTTCATTGTTATGGAGTCTTCTCCATTCACCTGTCTGTTCATCTCTCTTTGGTCCAAAAATTTTCCTAAGAACTTTATTCTCAAATACTTGTAATCTCCTTTCCTCCCTTAAAGTAAGAGTCCATGTTTCGCACCCATATAATATAACTGGTAGAATAATAGTTTTATATATTTTCAATTTAACGTTTTTTGAAAGGAGTCTCTGCAATGCATAATAGCACGCATTTCCAGAATTGAGCCTATGTTTAATTTCTTTGTGCATCTCATTCCTATTTGTGATTATTGTTCCTAGGTATTTGAATTCAGCCACTTCCTCAAAATTTCCCTCATTTGTCATTAGCTGTCCATTTCCATTGTTTAATGAATTTCTACGTGCGACCATATATTTAGTTTCCTCAAAAAACGACCAAGTATTTTATTTTTTAAAACTGAGCCTTCTCTCTCAGAATGTAACAGTTAACTGTATCAGTCCGTATTGCGATTGTTTCATACGTTAATAGCTTTAAAACGAATGGTCCAAACCAATGACCAGAAAAATAATTAATTTTAGTAAGTCCTTCAGAAATAAGGCATTTTCTGTCATCCCCACTACTATACAATAATTCTGATTCAGTAACCATCTACAATTAATTTCATATATCACCGACATAGTTAGTATAACTTGACTTATGGTAGTGAAGCATGGACACTAAACAAACAACATGAAAGCAGAATAACGGCTTGTGAAATGAGATTCATGCGCAGAACAGCGGGTTACACCAGATGGGATCGGAAAAGGAACTCCGATATCTTAAAAGAATTGAAGACTACGCCAATTTTGGAATATATTAAACAGTACCAACTAAATTGGAAACACCATCTTGAAAGAATGAGTTCAAATCGGATCCCCAAAGCTGTTTATAATTATATACCAAGAGGACGAAGATCACTGGGCCGTCCTATGAAACGCTGGAGGGAAAATTTTCTATAGGATCGTAACATGCCTTGGCCTAATACTTGGAAGGAAGAAGAACAAGTTAGTATAACCCTAGCAATAGTTCCTGAACAATGAAATTTGTAATGAGAGCTTAGATGCGAGTCCTGTACTAACCAGATGTAGGTCTCAGCCAATAGGAAGTATGGCCACACGTCATTGCTAACTCCCTCAAATACAGTCACTGCTAAACATTTTTAAAATCTCGCTACAAGAATTAAATAATATAAGTAATCTTTATCGTAGACTGCGATAGGCAGGACATGTGGCACGAATGGGGAATGAAATACGTGCATGGAAGCTTCTTGTCCGAAAACCAGAGGGAAAACGCCCAGTTGATAGACCAAGAATGAGGCGGGAGAATAACATTAACTATGAATTGAGGGAAGTAGGTTGTACGGGGAATGATTGGAAAACATTAGCTCAGGATAGGGATGTATGGAGAGCTTATGTCTCCGCGGCCATGAACCTACGGGTTCGATAGTGCCAGTGAATTAGGACACCTTTATACGTGGAGGAAGTATATTCACTATATATATATATATAATTATATATATATATGTTATAATTAAATGTTTAACATTGAGCAATGCGAGCTTAATATGGAATGATAAGAAAAATAAATGCCTGGACGGGATTCGAACCCGGATCTCTGAGTCTGTACCTCAGCGTGATATCCATTACACTACCAGGCGAATCCAATTTAAACACTTATTTTTCTTATATATGTATTATACTCTCCATTATTACTAGATGTCGCGAGAACTCGGTCTTCACCGCCATCTAGCAGCTGACTATATCAAGTAAGTACAGACTCAGAGATCCGGGTTCGAATCCCGTCCAGGCATTTATTTTTCTTATCATTCCATATTAAGCTTGCATTGCTCAATGTTAAACATTTAATTATAACATCTATAAAGCGTCACTGCTATAAGGTAAAATTATTCTCTTTAATTTGCTTACTTGATATAGTCAGCTGCTAGATGGCGGTGAAGACCGAGTTCTCGCGACATCTAGTAATAATGGAGAGTATAATACATATAAAAGAAAAATAAGTGTTTGAATTGGATTCGCCTGGTAGTGTAATGGATATCACGCTGAGGTACAGACTCAGAGTTCCGGGTTCGAATCCCGTCCAGGCATTTATATTTCTTATCATTCCATATATATATATATATATATATATATATACACACACACACACACTATATTTGGTTTATATCTCTCTCTCTCTTAATGTTTTAAATAACCACTAAATGTCACTTTAATTTAAACCATTTATAGTCTTCCCCGCGCCGTGGCCATGTGATTAAGACAAGATGCCTTGGCGCAGAGCTAACGTGACTTGAGCTGGTTCGAGTCTCCACGGGGGAAGAAATGTTCTCAAGGAATTTCTGCCAGTATGGGACCGGTGTCCACCCAGCGTCGTGAGACATTTGGGTGGCTATAATAAGTAGCGACTCCAGTTGAGAAGACCTGACATTCACATTGCACTATAATGTTAAGACTTCAGGCAGCAAGTGTACAAAATATTTTAATTATAGTCTACAGTTTAAAATCTAAAATCAACACATCCGCGTCTCACTATAATTCTCTATGGACTGTACATGTTTTTTTAAGAGAAACTGTTTTGTACACGTGGCAGGCAGGAATTCACAGCTGAGCAGTCTGGATAGGCTCTCCCATTGGATTTACGGTCAAGGACATTCTTCAAAATCCCTTGCGCGACCTATAGGGTAGAACTTTCCATGACCCATCACAGGGATTTCCCACCCTAGCTTACATAATTAAGTTTTGACATTTCGATTCCAAATATGTTTACTGTATTGTTTCTCTGAGACGATGAGAAAGTCTAATAGCTACTTGTGGAATTGTGTAGTTATACATTTCTTACTACCATCACATTCATAGGTTTTAACTACTTTCCTTCACATATGTTTGTCTCTACAAGAAAATAATTCTGATTTCTTTTCAATTTTAAAAAAGAGCAACTAATAGTAACTTCCTTGCTTTTATCCTAGGCCTCATAATAAGTGCTCACGAAGGTGTGAAAAGACGACTCGCTCCTCATATTTAACCCTACGTGGCGTTGGATAGCTTGACAAGGTATTCACTTGTGTTGTTGTTTCATTGAGAGTGCACTTGTATGCGGATAGGAGAGGCAGACTGCCTAGTGAGCACTTAACAGCCTGTTTTAGACGACTCCTTTTTCCTGTCCTTTACAAAGACACCAAAGTGAGGCAATAACTTCTTCTTCTTCGGCTTTCCCCCACTTATAGGTTTGCCGTCTTCAGTTTCCATTTATCTCTATCATTCCAATCTCCTTCTTCAAAATTCCTATCCTCCATTATTGTTCTGACGTAGGTTTTCCATTTCCATCTTGGTGTACCACGTTTATTTCTTCCAGGGGGTGACCATTGGTATATATTTTTTGGCCATCTTTCATTTTCCATTCTTTGTGCATGGCCATACCATTTAAGCGTTTGATTTTCAATCCTCTTAACAACAAATGTGGTGACATTCATTTCTCTCCAAAGGAATTCATTTCTTATTTTATCCTGTCTTGTTTTTTGGAGGCTTCTTCTAAAATAATCGAATTCAATTGTTCTAATTTTATTCTTTTGTAATTCCGTCAAAGACCAAGTTTCGCTTCCATATGACAAAATATTCTGTATTATGCTCTTATAAATTTTCATTTTAGTTTCCTTTGTAATATTTTTGTTCCAAATTACTCCATGTAATGTCTTAGTTGCATTTTTTGCCATTGCAATTTTAGCCAGTACGTCTCTCTCACAGGTACCGAAACTTGTAATTATTGACCCAAGATATTTAAAAAATTCACATTTTTTTTTTTATTTTCCCTGTTTCAAGTATGAGGTCATCCACACCCTTTCCCAAACACATATATTCTGTTTTCTGTAAATTAATAACTAATTTTAATTTTCTTAGTAACTATTTGTCTCCTAATCGTGGTATCAGATACTCATTACAAAACATTGATAATACGTCATAATGCATTGATTCCAGACGTCATACATCAAGAACTAATGAGTAATAATCTGATTTAAGCCTTTCCTGTTTTTTAATATTAATTATTATAGTGGTGAATACAAATCTTGGTTCAAAGTCTATAACTTACCGAACCCATAGTTTCAACGCCTCATTCCCTAGTGCATTCCATTCGTCATTCTCCAGTTATCATAAGTAATGCCACGAGTGATTTCAAAATTATCTAGAGAATTTGGAAATCAAGAGTGGCATTTGTTAGGACTATTTAACGAATAAAATTAAGCTGTTTACTCACAAATCATTATTTAACTATAGTTATTTTAAAATATTTATATATTTAATGTAAACAGCGATATTTGAAAACAAATGAGAAACGATAGGTAGGCTTCATCTGTTTCTTTTGTTTATCACTGCAACCAGATCATACTATTTATTGCCGAATGAACGTAATATTGTAAGAATGCTCTCTAGTGGAGAAAAAATGAAACACATCAAACTGTATATTAATTCATTTCTGATGTCGTATGATGTAAATATGACAATTATATTTTTCTGGATTGTTACCTGGGAAAAAATACATTTAAGAAAGTGCAAACAGTGTTTTTTTTGTGGTATAATAAATTGCTACAAATGTTTTTATATTAACTTCTGCAAGCGCTATGTGTTGACATCTATGCACTATATATACAATCTGGTAGCCGTATTTCTTATAGGCTGTCACTGCAAAATAATGCTCAGACCTGTTCAGAATATTAAAAAGGAGGAGCTTTCTTTAATATGGTAATTATAACACTGATAAATATTTCGTGAAACACATCTCTGATTGGTTGTAAAACAGAAATCACTGAAAAGTGATTGGTCATTGACTCCCATTTGGGGCGTGAGTTAAATAGTCTCCGATAACCTCTTCCCTACTTATTTCCGGAATATAGAACTGCCGTCTACATCTAGGCCTTCTTAATGGTATTTTCCTTAAGATTTTCCCGTAAAAAAATCAAAACATTTAATCATTCAGCTATATTTCTGTATTTCAAACTTAATTACCCCGAAAATGTTACAATAAATTAGGAGTCCCTCATTGTAAATCTTCCATCCTCACGTTTCAAGGACTGTACTTATGTCCCGTGGAGTTGTTTTTACAGGGAGGGTTTGGGAGCCTCACGCCAAGCCTTCATGATGCAGAGTTACTCATTGTCGACTATACACGAATGCTTATTATTGTATATTCGCAGCTATCATCTTATCTGAAGGCTGTATCCGCAATCCGCAACCTAGGAACGTGACAGAAAACATTACATGTTATAATTATGAAAACTAATTACAAATATAGTTATTACGCATGATTTGTAGAATGTACATGTTCTAATTCAATTTTATTATTGACAGATTTACTTGGAAAAGTTACCTAGTTGTATATGCAACAGTGGAAATGGTCGTGATGGTAATCAGCTTGGGATTTGTGTTGGTTTGGATGTATTATGTTGGTTACAACTTTAAAAACATTGGTAATTTTAGTGCAATTTCCTTATCTAGATTTTTTAAATGATGAGAAACATAAACATATAATAACGATGTCTTATATCTATTTAACAGCTGGCCTCGTCTACTTTCTGAATGGACTTGTAAGCTGTATTTTATTATTTACATTCAGTATGAAATGGCCTAAAGTTGGAATCCTGTGGCAAAGAGTAGAAAAATTGCAGATGTATTATGGCTATCCCAAGAATTTGAATTCTAAAATAAAAATCCTTACAATACTTGTGTTTACAATTGCATTTGGTGAGTAAATGTTATAAACGTAGATCCTTTCGCTAAATATAATATATATTATATGATAATCCAACATAATATATATAATCTCGGTGTGAATTTATCCTATGTCATATTTTGTTACTTTATATTCTGTCTTCATGTTTTAACTTTAATTTAGCTGTATTTTTTTATATTTCCCAAAACCTGCATTCCTTTTTTAAGATAATATCAAAACCTTATATTTAGTGTCTGCCTTGTTACGCAGCGGGCCCGGGTCCGATCCCCGATCGGGGCAGTTTTTCTGGGTGAGGTTTTTATCGGGGTTTTTCCTCACCTGTAAGACAAATGTCAGGAAAACTTCAAGGCCCAAACGGTCCCCGAAATCATATGGCCATCATCGTCATCATCATTATCATCATCATCCTTCACCGGTGTGGAAAGCAACGGGAAGCTACCACACCTACAATTCCCTAGTAAAGCTGCAAGCATAGTATGAAAATGCTATGATTGCAGTGAAGGACCTGCCTTCGGGCAGAATTACTATGGATGGATATTTAATGTATTTTAATATAGACAGTCATAACATTTTAAGCAATATATTGTATTTTACTGCAATTTAAAATCTCTAGCAGAAAAACAGAGGGACTAATGAATTTTAGAATGTTGAAAAGAAATATAGGCCCATATTTTTTTGCTTTTTGCTCTTTTATCCATATATTATACAGGCAATATTTAATGTTATTATTATTACTATTATTATTATTATTACTATTATTATTATTACTATTATTATTATTATTACTATTATTATTATTATTATTATTATTATTATTATTATTACTATAATTATTATTCCAAGTTTATATGACCTACATCCTCATCCAGAAAAGGAATCCAAATGTACGGATGCCCCTATACGCATTTGAGTCAGCCGTATTACCTTTTCCCTTGTATAGCATTATTACCTTTGACGTTTTCCATCTATCTGGTATAGCTCCTTGTCTCAAGCATTCATTGAAGAGGGCTGTGAGTGATTTCGCTAGCACAGGGAGTGTAGTTATCAGGTGTTCATTATATATGCTATCTGTACCACATGCATTATTGTTTTTTGTACTCATAATAGTGTGAATTACTTATTTTTCTGTGAAAAGTTCTGTATCTTGTATTTGGACCTGAGTCATTGGAGAGTTTGCCGGGCGTGTGTCTCTAGCCTGCAAGATTGAACTTAAATGTCTCTCCCATACCTCCATTGGGATATTTCTTGGGAATTTCGGTTGCTTTGGTTGAAGAGCTTTCAACTTTATTAAGATTCATGATGTGTTCCGTTGAGGTTTATTCAAAATTAATACAAAATTATGGAATATTCACCTGAAAGGTCCGTCTCCTCAACTTAATTAATCATTTAACTGTAGCGCTTTCGGGACTTGTCCCATCATCGGCAGGATTAAAAGAATATTTTCGAGACTTCATTCACGCAGAAGGGAAATCAAGCTATGTAAAACACGTTATCCATGAAGGACATCGCATGTTAAATATTGAAGACACCCTAAAAGTAATGCACAGAGAAAATAATCCAGCGAAGATGAACGTACTCGAAGAGATAGAAATCATGAAAGCAGCTCACAACGACAGCCTGATAAACGAAAACGAACCCAATACATGCAACCCCCTTTACCAGATCTTCAGTGAAACACCAGTTTTGAATCCTGCCGATGATGGCACAAGTCCCGAAAGCGCTACAGTTAAATGATTAATTAAGTTGAGGAGACGGACCTTTCAGGTGAATATTCTATAATTTTATATTAATTTTGAAGAGCTTTGTATGAACTTTGCTTGGCCATATCAATTAACCGTTTTTCCTCTTCCTCCCAGAATAGCCTCTGTGATTCTTTTATCTTGATTTTGTACTCTCTCCTCAGTCTAACGTATAAGTCCAACTCAACCGCTGATCCCGTTCTTGCATTATGCATAGCGTTAATGGCTTTTCTTCTGGCTTCATAGCATTCTTTGTTAAACCATGGCTTAGACTGTCGATTTAGTGTATGAGTAGTCATTAGAATCAGTTCTTCTATCAGAGAAGCTGCTCCATTCACTGTTTTAGTTTGCATTAATGTTGTTGTTGTTTTAGTATTGACATTGTCCAATGCTGATAGATCGGCTTTCTGCTTAGTTTGATTGGGTTTTCTGATCTCTTCCTTGTTACATTCTCTAGCTGTAGTGTTGTTTCTAGGGGCAGGTGTTTCCTCTCCACTTCTGGGGTGATGTTTTATCTCAATGATTTAAATTTGGAATTGATAAATATTAAGTCTATGGCGCTTGAACCATTATGGCTGACATAGGTTTTAGTTGCCTAGTTATTAACTAGCATAAAGCCTTCTTCTTGGAGGTAGTTCACAACTTCTGTTGTTTTTGGTGAGACAATATCTACACGATAGTTCAGGTCTCCTGCGAGTATGACAGGGTCATCCCCAGTGATGGTGTTCAAACATTGACTGATTTCGCCTAAATATTAGCTGGTGAGAACTCTGGTTGGAAATATACACATATAAGGGTGCATATGGCGGTCCTTACTGCTAGGGAATTTTTTGATTTATATGAAACTGCGAAAGGTGAGAAGATTTCTTTGATTAGACAGGTGATGCCGCCTTTGGGTCTGCCCAATGGGGCATGTTCTGCCAAGATATTGATCGAGTAATGTGTGTTATTGTATTCCAGTCATCTATAAGGAGTGTTTCTGTTAAGAACACTATGTCGTAAGCCTTAAAGAAATTATCGGGAACTGGTGATAATATAGTTTTAAGTCCTTCTATGTTCCAATTTAGTGTCCTTAGTCTGAGTTGCTTTTGTGTCTCATTCGGTGAATTCCGCTCTGTTGTCTCAAAAAAAACCGGGAAAGCGGAAACGCCTGACTGTTATTCCTGCTGGCCAGAATTCTGCTTCATTTGCTTTCTCTAGGAAATTAAATGGGATTCCTAACTTAAAAGCTTTCGTACTCCCTCTACTTGGCAGTTCTTCACATGTCACATTTTCTTTAATTCCTTTTTTTTGCTAGGACATTTTTAATAGTGCCAGTGGTTGTTTGGGGTTTCAGTCTACCCACGAAGAGCCAGGTCATCTTGTCTACTGCTTGTAAGTCGGTCCGGCACCGGTTGTTGTCTTGCAGGTCGTCTGCCTCTTCGGCGGGTGACTTGTCTCCATGATTCCTCATTTTCATGTTGTTCTTATTGCACTACCTCACTTGTCGATGGGAGATGTATGTCGCTTCCTGTGTTCTGATCAGCCTTTGGATTTGTGTGAGTATGTTTCTGTTGTTTTGTTTCTTCCTTCCGAGTATTTTTAATTTCTTCTTGTATTAGACCTTTCAAATTGTTTGTTAGTGCTTCCATCATTTGACGTATGGTTTGCGTGATATAATTTGTAATTGTCTCTTGTATTGTGTTGTAATCCAGGGTTGGGCTGTTGAAGTTCCTAGTTCTGCTGCTAGATGTCAGGTCCTGAGTGCTGCTGTTTGTTAATTCTTGTGTGGTGTCACCACGTGTCGTCACATGTTCCGTAGCATTCGTTGGTGTGGTCTCTTGTCCGCCAGGTGTCATGACATGTATAATGGCGTTCGTTGTTTCTGGAGCGGTGTCACTAGATGTCGCTACTTGTCTCGGATCCCATCTGTCTTTTCCCTCTGCCGGAACGGTTTATTGTTTTTCGTTAACCTCATTCCCCGAGAACATTGTATCTTTATTCTTAGTGTATTCTACGTTCATAATATTTTTCATTTCAGTGAAACATTTTTCCAATGTACTCACCGCATTCAGGATGTCTTCCTTTGATTCTATCTTGAGGTATCCTCCTTTTTCGGCTATGTTTTTCAATATTTGCAGAGCACTTTCTACACGTTCGTCTAGTACGGCCGCCATATTGATGCGGATCTGGTTTCCTGTAAAGATAATGTAACACATGGTTATGAAATATTCGCCATTCGTCTGTCTGTTCATCTCTGTTTGTATAATTTTTTTCTAAAAATTATGGTAAACAATCAAGTATATTAAGCAGCGATGGGTAGGACATATGGAATTGATGAGGAATGAAAAAGGGGCAGGGACACTAATTGTAGGAAACCAAAGAGAATGCACCCAGAAGGTACACAAAGATTGACATGGAGGGAATTGAATTATTTAGGAAATTAATCAAAAATATTAGCTCAGGATATAAATCCGTGGGGCCTTAAACCTCCGGGTTTAGTAGTTAGTTCTCTGCCAGTAAATATAAATCTTTATTATTATTGTTATTATTATTATTATTATTATTATTATTATTATTATTATTATCATCATTATTGTCCACCGCTGTGGTCTCGAGGTAGCGTGCTGCCTTGTCACGCAGCGGGCCCGGGTTCGATCCCCGGTCGGGGCAGTTTTTCTGGGTGAGGTTTTTATCGGGGTTTTTCTTCACCTGTAAGACAAATGTCAGGAAAACTTTAAGGCCCAAACGGTCCCCGAAATCATATAGCCATCACCATCATCATCATCATCCTTATCATCATCATCATCATCATCCTTATCATCATCATCATCATCATCATCCTTGACAGGTGTGGAAAGTAACAGGAAGCTACCACACCTACACAATTTCCTAGTAAAGCTGCAAGCATAGCATGAAAATGCTATGATTGCAGTGAAGGACCTGCCTTCGGGCAGAATTACTATGGATGGATTATCATTATTATTATTATTATTATCATTATTATTATAATTATTATTATTATCTTTATGATCATTATTATTATCATTATGATCATTATTATTATTATTATTATTATTATTATTATTATTATTATTATTATTATTATCATTATTATTATTATCATTATTATTATTATTATTATTATCATTATTATTATTATTATTATTATTATTATTATTATTATTATTATTATTATTATTATTATTATTATTATTAGCTTTGTCTTCTTTATTTTCATATGGAAGCCCTATGTGGATATAATATTTGTTTATTACCTTGAAAACTAAATACAATATTTTGATATATTATTCTGATCACGTATTTAATTGTTTGCAGTGGAACACACGTTGTCGCATGTCTACCATATTCATGTTGCATCTCATTGTTCAGATGGACCCATGGAGTTGTTTAAACGCTATATACTGCTGCATCATTACAGTTTGTATGGTGTGATCGGTTTCTCACCATATATTGCTGCATTCGGTGTTTATGCGAATGTCAAAGCAGCTTTTTATTGGAATTTTTGTGACTTCTTTATTACTGCGATAAGCATTGCTCTTGCTAGTAGATTCACGCTTCTCAACATGCACCTTAAACGCTCCAGAGGAAAGGTAACTATCCATATTAACATGTACGTTAATACAATATTATATTTAAAATGGAAGAAGTAAGAACTTTTGAAAATTAAAAATATTAATTATATGATGTAGTATTATTGGCCGATAGCGAGGAGATACTAAAGGACAATACGCACACACTGTTGAGTAACACTAAGAAATTAGGACTGGAAGTAAATATCAATCAAACTAAATATCTGGTCACACGTAGAAATACATTATATAATGGATATGGACAGCTAATGACAAATGAGGGAAATTTTGAGGAAGTGGTTGAATTCAAATACCTAGGAACAATAATCACAAATAGGAATGAGATGCACACAGAAATTAAACATAGGCTCAATTCTGGAAATGCGTGCTATTATGTATTGCAGAGACTCTTGATGTCCCAACTCCTTTCAAAAAACGTTAAGCTGAAAATATATAAAACTATTATTCTACCAGTTATATTATATGGGTGCAAAACATGGACTCTTACTTTAAGGGAGGAAAGGAGATTACAGGTATTTGAGAATAAAGTACTTAGGAAATGTTTTGGACCAAAGAGAGATGAACAGACAGGTGAATGGAGAAGACTTCATAACAATGAACTACATGGTCTTTATAGGAAGCCAGATATAATAAGAACAGTTAAGTCTCGTAGACTGCGATGGGCAGGACATGTTGCACGTATGGGGAATGAAAGACTTGCATGGAAGCTTCTTGTAGGAAAGCCAGAGGGAAAACGTCCAGTTCGTAGACCAAGAATGAGGCGGGAGAATAACATTAACTATGATTTGAGGGAAGTAGATTATACAGGGAATGATTGGAAAGGATTAGCTCAGGATAGGGATGTATGGAGAGCTTATGTCCGCGCGGCGATGAACCTACGGGTTCGATAGTGCCAGTGAGTAAGTAAGTAATTCTATAATTCAACTATATAATAAAAATGAAAACTATAGTAAATTCCTCTCCCTTCTGGTGTTTCTATGTCCATTTACTGTACATAATACTTGACCTCGTTAGAAATCGCCGTCAAGCAGAATGACGATATTTCAGTTCCATATACATTACTAATGCATGTAAGCATAAACTTAGAAAGTATGTCTACTCCATGTCTGCTAATATTAATTGCGTGTAATAGCAGCACAGACGACTTTAATTCAGTAAAAATGAGAGTTCCTATGAATTTTCCATGACGGATGAGAGATTAGTTTCACTGACATCCAACACTACATTGCTAGAAAACTTATGGAAGCAAATTGGTGGATTCAATGCCACCTACATCTATTAAAAAAAAACACACACAATGTCATCATACGGTATCATGGCAGCTGCCGCCGTCTTCCGGAAACCAAACGCCATTCCTCTCTATCCATCCATTGATCTTCCTCCATTCCTCTGATATTCATAGCTTCTTGTACCCCTTCTATCCAAATTTTCTTCAGTCTTCCTCTCTTCCTCCTTTCCACTGGGATCCATTCCATAACAATTTTTGGCAATCTTTGCTCTGGCATTCGTTTGACATGTGTGGAGTTGCCAGTCTACCATCGGACGCCTCCCCAGGTGGCGGATAGGGAAATGCTCACCAGATATGGCGGGTACTGGAGAAATAAAATACCCAGTGCGGACCAAAACTAGCGCTGCTGCCTTGCAGTAAGATACTGGACTATCAAAGGCTAGAGGAAGAAAACCTTGAACAAAAATTACACATCCCCCAGGTTGGGGGTTGATGCATCGGCCCAGCTCCTCGTTCATCATAAAAAGAAAAAAAATGCTAAAAAAACCAAACAACATGCCTCGGAAAAACACAATGTATTGTTGCAAAATATGAATAATTACCAGAGAGAAATATATGTGTTGATTTTAACCCCAAAAATGTGAGAAATGCCTTAAATTGAAGTGATAAGTTGAGCTCGGCATATTTGTAATGTAAAATATATATTATTCGTTGCTCAGACAACGTAGCCAAAAAGTATTACAAAAACCCGCTAAATTAATCTGGTGTACTAACTCGCCCATTTTGTCACCCTAACTTGCCTTAATTAACACCAACTTGCCCTTCTAACACTAACTTGCTCATTTTCTCACCATAACTTGCCCTTAGTTCAGGTGGGATCTCCCCTCACATGTCATTAAATATGTTGGCAATTGGTTCTAGCGGGCACATGTGTTATCACATTGGCCAACATGACACTAGCTGTCACTTGGCACGGTTGCATAGAGTAGCCGAATATTGAAATAAAATATTTATTACGTCAATTCCAGAACTGTACAGTAGGCTATGTTGTTAGGTTTAAAACATCCAGTTAACCAATATATTTGTAATACTTGGGTATTTTACGTAATATATGCGTAACTTCTACCGAGAGATAATTCGAAAGTGTGACTAACGAATTTCCTTTTAATGGTAAAGTCAGAAGCGAGTGCATTTATCTTGTAGCAATAAGGAGCAAAGAATTCACTCTGCGGTGTAACACGTGCATGTCTCAAGAACGGGGGGGGGGTTATATTCAAGAATCCCCGGTTGGTTAGATGATGTCACATGCCCAACGACTGTCGTGAGTATTTTCAAACTAATAAACAAGTGAATGTAAGTTAAATATGTAGAATGAATGTCGCAGAAATGTACTAGTACACTCTATTCTACTGAGCTGTAAATGTAAACAGATTCTTTATCTGTTTACTCTACAGATGAGAGAGAGGTTTTACTGAATAACTCTAATTATATCTCTTATTATTTTTCTCCTGTTTTTAGTTTATTTTTGTCTTTACTATTATGAATAATTTCCCCTTATTTAAGAGGTCTTTATTCATTTGAGTTGGGGGTTTATTTTTTTATGTTGTACAAGATTAGGTGTTTATACTATAATAATCGCTGTAACTCACTAACTAGCACTGTCTACCCGTAGGTTCATAGCCGTGCGGACGTGAGCTTTCTATACATCACTATCCTGAAATAATGTTTTCCAATAATCCCACGTATAATTAACTTCTCTCAAATCATGGTGAATTATTTTCTCCCACCTCATTTTTGGCATACCTACTGGATGCTTTCCCTCTGGTTTCCTATGAATGTTCATGGCTCTGTTTCATTTGTCCCATGTCCTGATCATCGCAGTCTATCAGACTTAACTGTTCATATTACAAATAGTTTCCCATATGGATCAGGTAGTTCGGTGTTACATAGTTTTCTCCATTCACCTGTCTGTGTCTCTTTGGTCCAAATATTTTTCTATTTTGTGTCCAGCCTAAAAAGACACTTGAGGAAAATAAATGGGCAGGTAATCCACGAAGCACATGACTGCTGCGGTTACTGACCAAAGCATAGTTCAGCGGAAGCGAATAAATAGATCATGTACTCGATCAATATAATTACGTATTTAAAGCTATTTAGTTGATCAGAATACAGTATATATCTACATATTTCTTCGAAGGTCAGAGACTAACTAAAAATTGTCATGTACAAACAACATTTTATAGGGTAATAATAATAATGATACGATAATAATAATAATAATAATAATAATAATAATAATAATAATAATGATAATAATAATATAAATATGATACATTATACGAGAAACACCAATTAATATATATACCTTATACTGGATAATAATGAAGTCGAGGTTAGAGCAAATATAAATTTAGATTTCTTTTAAAAGATGCCAATGTCCTGCAGCCTCTTACTTCTGGTGGTAGGGAATTCCAGTTGCGAGAAGTGAAGATGGTATATGACATGGAGTGATGTGATGTCCTATGTTGCGGTATATTAAGCAAGAGACTATGTTGTGATACAGTAACTAGTAATTTTTTTCAGGGATATCTTTTTCATCCCAGATACAGAGATAATATCCAAGGTATTTAAATTGATTAGATTCCTCTAAAATTTTATTCTGGAGACAGGACAACTCTTGGAAGAAAAAAAAAATTTGCTTTTTAGCACATGGAAGTTAAAGAATGTTTGTTCCCAAATTATTGATTACAGGTCATAGTATTAATCACACAATTAAAATTCTGTCACACTATGGGAGTGCCTATGTTAACATATGCTTGTGAAGATTGGACACTGGATAGATCAGATATAAGGAAAATAGAAGTAGCTCAAATGAAATTATGTTCAGTAGCAGACTAAACATTGTTAAGATAACAAATATAATGAAGAAACGAGAACCGATTTATAATCTACAGTTTTATAGATAGAATTAAATTCAAGTTCGTAGCTGGCTCCAACATATAGAAGGAATGACACCCAATAGGTTTCCATAAATTTTGATTCACTACCAACCCAAAGGAAGAAGAAATATTGGTCTCCCCTTAAATAGACAGAGGATACGTTATCTTGATATGAAAACAGGTCTATGGCCTAATTCCTTGACGTAGAAGAATGTCATGGTATTAAAATTTGGAAAATATTTATTAAAGTATCAAGGATATTATGTTGACTATTTAACTCGTGCCACAAATGCTAGTCAATGACCAATCACGTTTCAATGCATGTTGTTTTACAACCAATCAGAGTCGTGTTTCATCTCACTCTTTATCGATTTCTCTTTATCAGCTCCTGCTTTTGTGATAAAGAAAGCTCCTCCTTTTTAATGTTCTGAACAGGTCAAAGCATTATTTTTCTCCAACAAATACATCGAATATAGCAATTAATGAAAATATTTCTTGATTTTACTGAGTTCTTTACTAAATAATTAAATAAATAAATAACCCGTATTGTTGATTATTGCATTTGTTTAAAACTGAACGATTGACCAGAGGAAGTTGGATTTCAGTCACAAATATGGCGGCTGTCAGGTAGTTTATATTAATTTTGGTGATAAAATGTGTGATCAAAACTATTAGAAGCACAATGCGAAATTGTTAAAGAGTGGTGAAAAACGGTGTTGAATGTATTTTGTAAGTTTATGGAGCATAATCCTGGCACTGCAGTGAACCATATAGTGCGTTAATTTATCGGCTTGTAACAAACAGCTGACAGAGTTTGCCTGCATTCTTACACGTGCTGCGCGGAGTAATACATTCGGAAGTTAAATGTCAAAGTGTGCTTCTTACGTAGTACAGATAATAATAATTTCATTCTCAAATAATCGTAACATTTTGTTCTCCCTTAAAAGAAAAATCCATTTTTCGCAACTATATTAATATAACTGGGAGAGTAACAATTTTATATAATTTAGTTAAACATTTTTAAGAAAAGTTGGGATGATAGGAATCCCTGGATGCGTAATAGCACTTGTTTCAAGACTTAAGCCTATGTTAAATTTCATTCTGCATCTCATTTCTATTTGTAATTATTGTCCCTAGGTAGGGGGCCTATTTGAATCACTTGCCATTAATTGTTCATTTCTGTTATTTAATGTACTTCTAAGTGTGATTATATATTTAGTTTTATTGGTATTTACTTTCAGTCCCATTTTCGTAGTAGGCCTGTTACTCAATGTAATGTGCATGTTGATCCTTAGGATCTCCTCGGTGTTGCCTAATGACATTACATCATCAGCATATACAAATAGCTTATTAATACCATTGAGTTGTACACTTTCTTTACTTACTTACTTACTCACTGGCACTATCCAAACCGTAGGTTCATGGCCGCGCGGACATAAGCTCTCCATACATCCCTATCCAGAGCTAATGCTTTCCAATCATTCCCTGTATAATCTACTTCCCTCAAATCATAGTTAATGTTGTTCTCCCACCCCATTCTTGGTCTACAAACTGGGCATTTTCCCTCTGGCTTTCCTACAAGAAGCTTCCATCCACGTTTTTCATTCCCCATACGTGCGACATGTCCTGCCCATCGCAGTCTACGAGACTTAACTGTTCTTATTATATCTGGCTTCCTATAAAGACCATGTAGTTCATTGTTATGTCGTCTTCTCCATTCACCTGTCTGTTCATCTCTCTTTGGTCCAAAAATTTTCCTAAGAACTTTATTCTCAAATACTCGTAATCTCCTTTCCTCCCTTAAAGTAAGAGTCCATGTTTCGCACCCATATAATATAACTGGTAGAATAATAGTTTTATATATTTTCAGTTTAACGTTTTTTGAAAGGAGTTGGGACATCAAGAGTCTCTGCAATGCATAATAGCATGCATTTCCAGAATTGAGCCTATGTTTAATTTCTTTGTGCATCTCATTCCTATTTGTGATTATTGTTCCTAGGTATTTGAATTTAGCCACTTCCTCAAAATTTCCCTCATTTGTCATTAGCTGTCCATTTACATTATATACTGAATTTCTACGTGTGACCATATATTTAGTTTTACTGATATTTACTTCCAGTCCTAATTTCTTAGTGTTACACAATAGTGTGTGCATGTTGGCCTTTAATATCTCCTCGCTATCGGCCAGTAGTACTACATCATCAGCATAAACTAACAGCTTATTAATACATCTCCTCACTATTGCCTAGTAATATTACATCAGCATATACAAATAGCTTATTAATACCATTGAGTTGTACACTTTCTTTATCAACTAAAATTTTGCTGGCGTGCTCAAGTACAAAATTGATTAGTAGAGAAGATAGTGCGTCTCATTACTGTAACACGTTGTCAATTTAAAACAATTTCTTATTTTGCCTCTATTTTAAAAAAGAAACACGACTTCTGGCAATTTAGTAGTATCTCTTATAGCTTCCCTTTCTCTATTTATATCAGTTTATTCTCTTGTTGCCACATTTTCATCTGCAATTTCAGTACACTTTAAATCTGTTAGCAATTATGATCTGATATTTTTACAGCAGTTAATAGTTTCAAAATGTTTACTGGTTCAATTTTTTTTAAATTCATCTTTAGCGTTTGTACCTTTCGTAAGGGACAACTGTTTTCTGATTTTCACCCTGGCCATTTGAATTATAGTCTGTCACCCTAACTGATCTAACGTCGATGTTGCTACTATGCCAGCGTTTATCTACTAATACCTGACCCATCTGGCTTCGCGTTTCACCATCTGGAGAATTCCTCGTACATTTATGAACATACCTATACTGGGATATTGTGCTCTTCTTCTTCTTCTTCTTCTTCTTCGGCTTTCCCCCACTTATAGGTTTGCCGTCTTCAGTTTCCATTTATCTCTATCATTCCAATCTCCCTCTTCCAAATTCCGATCATCCATTATAGTTCTGACGTAGGTTTTCCATTTCCATCTTTGTCTGCCACGTTTATTTCTTCCAGGGGGGTGACCATTGGTATATATTTTTTGGCCATCTTTCATTTTCCATTCTTTGTACATGGCCATACCATTTAAGTGTTTGATTTTCAATCCTCTTAACAACAGATGTGGTGACATTCATTTCTCTCCAAAGGAATTCATTTCTTATTTTATCCTGTCTTGTTTTTTGGAGGCTTCTTCTAAAATAATCGAATTCAACTGTTCTAATTTTGTTCTTTTGTAATTCCGTCAAAGACCAAGTTTCACTTCCATATGACAAAATATTCTGTATTATGCTCTTATAAATTTTCATTTTAGTTTCCTTTGTAATATTTTTATTCCAAATTATTCCATGTAATGTCTTAGTAGCATTTTTTGCCATTGCAATTTTAGTCTGTACATCTCTCTCACAGGTACCAAAACTTGTAATTATTGACCCAAGATATTAAAAAAATTCACTTTTTTATTTTCCCTGTTTCAAGTATGAGGTCATCCACATCCTTTCCCAAACACATATATTCTGTTTTCTGTAAATTTATATTCAGTCCCCATTTTTTATATTCTTCCATTAGTTTATTTATCATATATTTCATATCATCTTCATCCCCTGCAAAAATTATTTGATCATCTGCTCTTAATAAGATTATTTGACATGAAAAGTAACTAATCTTACTTCATTGTCATTACTATCTTCATGAAGACTGAATTTGCTAAATTTTAGCCTGAACATATCTTCCCGACCCATTTTTGCAATAAAATTTTCTTAGATAATATTTTCACATGATATCATCAAAACCTACTAAATACGCATTCTAATTCTTGATTAGAACTCATCATTCAATTTATCATCCATATCTT
Source organism: Diploptera punctata (assembly GCA_030220185.1). Lineage (NCBI taxonomy): Eukaryota > Metazoa > Arthropoda > Insecta > Blattodea > Blaberidae > Diploptera > Diploptera punctata. The sequence goes on from JASPKZ010003876.1 coordinate 1,309,021, forward strand.
CTGTGGGACAATGCACATTTACGATTGCAAAATCGTGTCGTTTATCTTTAGAATTACCCATAACCTAACTTAACATTTCTGATAGCCTAGACGATCCACCTTCGGACTAAAAAATCCATTCCGAATTCAGGTCTCGTTGCACCCCGATAATATAATTTAGATTTTCCTGATTCCTATCTATCTTCTTCTGGCCATCTAACGTCCTGTAAAGCGACTTTATTCCTGTGTTAATATTTGCAGAACCCCATTGCTATATGTTATCCTAACATTTCATGTCCAAAGAACAATTCCCTATTTGTAAGCCTTTAGCATGGATTATCTGAAGTAGTCCCCGTACGGGGATTCTTCCTCCAGAAGATTTTACCCCGGTGGAACCCATGTCCGCGTTTCTAAACGGTTGTATTTTTACTGTGAAAAATCACCATTCTTTCGACCAAGGTACTTTTTTCGTCTTGCTTATCGGCTTTGACCAGTCCGGTACGGGTACTCCTTTAGGCAACAAAGTTTCCGTCGGCGCAGCTCTCGGGATCATTAAGCATGCAAGTCACTCTACCACGACAGGGTAAAAGTGCCATCAGAGAGAGGTTTTACTGATATATGACAAAATTATTATATAAATATATGAGACACTGAAATACTGCTCATATATTTAACTAAAATAATGATTTAATGATTTTCGGTACTACAGGGTGTATAATGTAGTTGAATGATTTAATAAATTCATATACCTAGAATAAATAGTCCATCTTTAATGTTCATAATATATTTGTGGTCCTAAAATAAATGTAACATTTATTTTCGAACTAATAAATATATACAGAGTAGTAAAAAATTACATAGGAAAATGTGAACTATAGGGATGGGAAGATTTTCCATTGAAAAATATTTTGAGATTGATTTTATAAACACTTCTCGTTACAGATAAGAGATGAAATATTCTGGAGAGGATTGCGTGAAGATTATGGATCTCTCTCGTCTCTCACCAAAACTTTAGATTCCTGCATTTCTAGTATCATATTATTCTCATTTGGAAGTAATTTATTTTATTTATGTCAACAACTTCTGTACAGTATAAAGTAAGCATCAGTTTTCAGCGCTGCAAGTTTATTATAAGTTGTTCAATGTTGCATTATCATAAGTAATGCCACGAGTGATTTCCAAATTATCGATATATTCACGACTCACGAAGTTAGGAGTAAATTTATCTAGAGAATTTGGAAATCAAGAGTGGCATTTGTTAGGACTATTTAACGAATAAAATTAAGCTGTTTACTCACAAATCATTATTTAACTATAGTTATTTTAAAATATTTATATATTTAATGTAAACGGCGATGTTTGAAAACAAATGAGAAACGATAGGTACGCTTCTTTTGTTTATCACTGCAACCAGATCATACTATTTATTGCCAAAGGAACGCAATATTGTAAGAATGCTCTCTAGTGGAGAAAAAATGGAACACATCAATCTGTATACTAATTCATTTCTGATGTCGTATGATGTAAATATGACAATTATATTTTTCTGGATTATTACCTGGGAAAAAATACATTTAAGAAAGTACAAACAGTGGTTTCTTTTTTTGGTGGTATAATCAATTGCTACAAATGTTTTTATATTAACTCCTGCACTTTATATACAATCTGGTAGCCGTATTTCTTATAGGCTCAGACACTGCAAAATAATGGTCAGACCTGTTCAGAATATTAAAAAGGAGGAGATTTCTTTAATATGGTAAATATAACACTGATAAATATTTCGTGAAACACGACTCTGATTGGTTGTAAAACAGAAATCATTGAAACGTGATTGGTCATTGACTCCCATTTGGGGCATGAGTTAAATAGTCAGTAAGATACACCTAGGGTCATGAAAGAATCATTACAATACGTCTGCAACAAGGTTAGAATTATACTCTAAATTATCACAAGAAATAGTCATTTTTCAGGCTCTGTAAAAAGTTTAAAAGTGCATTTACAGTACAATATAACTACGTCACAAATATGGCAGTTGCCAAATATTACAGATTGATGATGTTCATCATCATCATAGTACATTCACGAATTTAGACCATTTGTTGACCTGTTTCGGCCTCAAGAGAAACACCATCCAAAAGTCTTTTGAGTGGACGTCCTGGTCTTCTTCTTCCTGCAGGTTGATAGCTTAACATTTGTTTGGGTATTCTGTGATCTTCCATTCGATGAACATGTTGTATCCATCTTGACTTATAATCAGAAATTTTGTTTTCTAAAGATTCCATGTGTAATTCTTCTAAGATGTCTTCATTTTTTTTTGTGATCTAGTAGTGTGTATCCTGCAGTCCACCGAAGATATCTCATTTCAGCAGATCTAAGTCTCTGTATATCATTCTGTTTCAACGTCCATACTTCGCTACCATACAAAAGAGTTGGAAGAGCCAGTGTTTTATACACTTTTAATCTTGAATGCTTTTGGACTAACTGTGGCTTGAAGATAGAATTTATTAACCCTAAAATTCTTAAAAATTTAGATATTTTTGCATTTACATTAACGATGTTGAAAAGAAATTTTAAATTAAAGGAAACTTGCAAATAAATATTAAAAACCATCGAGTGTAACTGAATTCCCATTACAGACTTCGAGGACGAGTAGTGGAGATAAAGACGGTTACGTTTAGCAAATGGAACTCATGTCCGTAAACGTACCAGTTTCCCGCAACACGTACGCAAAATACACAACACTTGTTCTGTTCGCCTTCATTTTCGGCGGCAAAGATCCTGCATGTTCTCCCAACTTGAATTCGCTAGACTACTACTTGTGGAGTCATATGAAATCCCTGATTTTCGAAACCCCTGTGACATCCGAGGAAGACCTTATCATGGCTGCCGCGGATGTTGCAGGACCATGGATTTGTGATCATGTGTGCCAGAAAATGGTACGGAGGTACCATACCTGCAGGAAAGTGTTCTCAATTCTTCACTCCCTAAATAGTTTTAAAAACTTCCTAAAAAATTAAAACAAATACTTGTACAGACTCTTATAATGCCACACTTCGACTACTGCGACATATTACTGACTAATCTGACAACTGATCTATCTGACAGATTACAACGTGCTCATAATGCGTGCATTCGATTTATATTCAATCTCCGTCGTTATGACCACGTGTCTCCTTCATTTCAGGCCTTATCATGGCTACGCCTAAATGACAGAAGAACTTTACATTCACATACCTTACTATTCCAAATTCTGCACACATATTTATTTACCAAGTTATTTAACAACATGTTTTCAAAATTTATCAGCTCATCACAATTTAGGAACAGGATCATAAGACTCTTCTTTACTTTTGATACCACAACACAGGACCTGTCTATACTCTGAATCTTACACAATATCTATGACTAGAGCCTGGAACTCACTTCCCAGTCATGTCAGGGACTGTCAATCGCTATCATTATTTAAATCCAAATTAACTGATATCTTAAGTTCGACACAATGAAAACATTAACTGCCTGACAACTATATACAGCATTCCATTAATAGTCATCTAGGAAGCTACTTACTTTATTTTATATAATTTAAATTTTATTATATTCTACGTTTTTGTTAGTATTAGCTAGTATTAGATCACATCATCATTGTATTTTGTTTAGTCTGTATTTTAATAATATCTTAAAATTGTAATATGTACGTAATTTTTTGTATAATTTTACTATTCGCTGGTTGAGTGGAAGAGAAGGCCTTATGGCCTTAACTCTGCCAGCTAAAATAAAGCATTATTATTATTATTATTATTATTATTATTATTATTATTATTATTATTATTATTAATCTGTGTTGACGTAGCTGGTCGTAACATCGAGCCCTTCTTGCGGTCCCAGACGACAAGCAGCACGCACGGGAGAGAGCATTGTGTTTTGTGGTAATTATCCGTAGCGGGAAAACGGTACGTTTCCGGACATGAGTACCTATGCTAAACATAACCGTCTTGATCCTACTACATTACCTCAAAGTTTGTAATGGAGATTTGGTTACACCCTGTATACGTGTTCATGTGTGTGGGTGTTACATAAATATAGAAGTTTATGTAGTTAATTATTATGACTATTTAACTCATGCCCCAAATGGGAGTCAATGACCAATCACGTTTCAATGGTTTGTGTTTTACAACCAATCAGAGTCGTGTTTCACGAAATATTTATCAGTTATATATTTACCATATTAAAGAAATCTCCTCCTTTTTAATATTCTGAACAGGTCTGACCATTATTTTGCAGTGACTGAGTCTATAAGAAATATGGATACCAGATTGTATATATAGTAGACATAGCGCTTGCAGGAGTTAATATAAATCATTTGTAGCAATTGATTATACCACCAGAAAAAGAAACCACTGTTTGCACTTACTTAAATGTATTTTTTCCCAGGTAACAATCCAGAAAAATAGAATTGTCATATTTACATCATACGACATCAGAAATGAATTAATATACAGCTTGATGTGTTTCATTTTTTCTCCACTAGAGAGCATTCTTACAATATTGCGTTTCTTTGGCAATAAATAGTATGATCTGGTAGCAGTGATAAACAAAAGAAGCAGTAGAAGCGTACCTATCGTTTCTCATTTGTTTTCAAACATCGCCGTTTACATTAAATATATAAATATTTTAAAATAACTATAGTTAAATAATGATTTGTGAGTGAACAGCTTAATTTTATTCGTTAAATAGTCCTAACAAATGTCACTCTTGATTTCCAAATTCTCTAGATAAATTCACTCCTCACCTGGTGAGTCGTGAATTTATCGATAATTTGGAAATCACTCGTGGCATTACTTATGAATAATTATGTACACATACAGGGTAACACAAATATTTGATAGCTTTTAAAATAATTTTAACACGGTTTAGTACATAAAATATACATTTGAGCACTCTTGAAATATGTACAATTTTATGGAGTTTTAGAAAACATTGTTCGCTGAATTTTTAGGTTTGTCTTAGAAGTTAGTAACATAATTGACAGTAGCGGTCATCATGTGACAATGCTGTGTGATGGAGTATTGGCCTGCACTGGAACGAATTTAGGGAGTATAACCCTAGCAATGATTCCTGACGAATGAAACTTGTAATGGGAGCTTAGATGCAATTCCTGTACTAACCAGATGTAGGTCTCAGCCAATAGGAAGTATGACCACACGTCATTGCTAACTCTCTCGCTAGCGAATACCAAATACAGTCACTGCTAAACATTTTTAAAATCTCACTACAAAAATTAAATAATATAGGTAATCTTTATCGTAGACTGCGTTGGCCAGGATATGTGGCACGAATGGGAATGGAAGACGTGCATGGAGGCTTCTTGTAGGAAAACCAGAGGGAAAACACCCAGTTGGTAGACCAAGAATGAGGTGGGACAATAACATTAACTATGATTTGAGGGAAGTAGATTATACGGGGAATGATTGGAAAACATTAGCTCGAGATGCATGGAGAGCTTATGTCCGCGCGGCCATGAACCTACGGGTTCGATACTGCCAGTGAGTTAGGGCATCTTTATCCGTGGAGGAAGTATATTCGCTGTATATATATATATATATATATATATACACACACACACACACACTGTAGTTGGTTTATATCACACTTTTAATGTTTTAAATAACCACTAAATGCCACTTCAATTTAAACAATTTATAGTCTTCCCCGCGCCGTAGCCATGTGATTAAGGCAAGATGCCTTGTCACAGGGCTACGAGACTTGCGCTGGTTCGAGTCTCTACGGGGAAAGAAATGTTCTCAAGGAATTTCTGCCAGTATGGGACCGGTGTCCACCCAGCATCGTGAGGCATTTGAGTAGCTACAATAAGTAGCGGCTCCAGGTTGAGAAGACCAGCTATAATGGCTGGGGGACCCGACATTCACATTGCACTATAATTTTAAGACTTGAGGCAGCAAGTGTACAAAATATTATAATTAAAGTCTACGGTTTAAAATCTAAAATCAACACATCCGCGTCTCACTATAATTCTCTATGGACTGTACATGTTTTTGTAGAGCAACTGTTTTGTTTGTACACGTGGCAGACAGGGAATTCACAGCTCAGAAGTCTTGATAGGCCCTCCCATTGGATTTACGGTCAAGGACATTCTTCAAAATCCCTTGCGCGACCTATAAGAACAAACATCATTACATCTATCAGCACGATTTTCAGTGTTACAATGGTCCCTCTAGAAACAATGTGTCATTGTGGGTTAGAAAATATCCTGAAGAATATTCTGTACAAGATTCAAAACTGTAAGTCCGTTGCGCTTCTCTACCTAATTCAGCTTGTTAACGAGATAAAATAGCCGCATTTCATTTTTCTAATTTTGAACAATCGGTATCATAATGTGCTTAATTTTTTGACGTCATATGAAGTTAAGTTTTATATATTTCAACGTAACTATATATATATTTTTACCAAGCTCACATGTTGACATTATTTTTAAAACCGTCAGGTATTTACGCCCTATCCTGTATGTAGTACTCCCAATTGTATTACTTAATCAATTATTGTTGTCAATTTATTTAATTTTGACTTGTTTATTACTCAGAATCAATGCTAAGTGAAATAACATAATTTGTGTTTTGTTCTCTATTCATAGTTAGAAGAGTTCGGATTATTGCACATGACTTTGGGTGGACCGAAGGGGTGAAACCACTATAGCGACAAACCCTCATAACACAATACAATTACAGACAATGTTCCAGTCTTATTTATGTGTAAAATGAGTGTGTATGAGTCTGTCCTTTATGGACTCGAAAACTACCTGACCGATTTAAAAGTTTTTTCTTTTTTTTTCTAAATTTAGAGAATTTTTTCTGGGAGAATAACATATATAACATATTGCCGTATGTACTATAGGACCGGAGCTAAACAAAAACATACATCGATGTACTAAAAAAGTCACTTTTTGGACGCTTAAATGGCTTGCGCTGCCTAAACATAACACATACAACAAATTAATGTATACTAAACTAAATATCTCAAACAATTATACAAAAAAGTTCAGGACAGCATGTGTCTATCTTTTACGGATAACTCACAATAACCATTTTTGTCTTTCAGCTCATTTATGCCAGGAAGATCGATATAAGTAGATTCCAGGGCAATGCCCGGGCACGGAGAATCTAAAAATAATTAGAATATAAATTTATAATTATTTTCTTTTAGCTATTACATTAAACATAAAAAAACAAATTTCATTTATTTAGGCGTAGCAGTGCATGCCGTGTATTAGCTAGTATTGCCTTCCGAACCAATCCATCATACAACCTATCGCTATTCTGACACACTATTGGTTTTAATTATAACAAATAACCCTCATAACGTTACAAGTTCGCAAATAGAAGCACTAGGTACTCCGCACATGACATAACCTGCGTTGAATATTCGCTCTTTTGTTTTCAACTTAGAGCTAAACTTGAGACCAGAGACTTGAAACATATTAATAATGATCAATTGAGTTGGTGTTTACTTGATGAAAATCCATAATTATTAATTAAATAAAAAATAAAACGTAGTTTTATTTCATTTTCATATTTATTATATAATTCAGTGACAGCTGTTTCGGTACACTGTACCTTCTTTAGACATGTTAACAAATTATGAATTGTGTTCCAACTGATCTAAGCAACAATACAACAATATTTATTTAATTTTTTTTAATTTAACAAAGGGGATTCATTCAAATCAAGTTGAGAATTTAACAGTTTTTTTAATTCTCAACTTGATTTGAATGAATCCCCTTTGTTAAATTTAAAAATTTAAATAAATATTGTTGTATTGTTGCTTAGATCAGTTGGAACACAATTCATAATTTGTTAACATGTCTAAAGAAGGTACAGTGTACCGAAACAGCTGTCACTGAATTATATAATAAATATGAAAATCAAATAAAACTACGTTTTATTTTTATTTAATTAATATTAATAATGATCAAATTAATTGAAGACGCTGCACAACTGCCTTGGCACAACATGTGGGCACTAGAACTATAGATGAGAAAGTTGAAACATTTAATGATACGATTTTACAATTGTACGACATACACCCGCCTAGAAAGTTAGACATATAACCAGACTTCCTGAACCCTGGATGTCTGATAATATCCGCACACTTATGCTTAAGAGAGATATAGCATACAGGAAATATAGGAGGATTAAGGAATTGACAGGCTTACAAACATACAAACAATTGAGGAATAAAGAGAACTAGACAGTTAAAATTTCAAAATAAAAATACGCCCATTATATTCTTACACAATCTACTCTGGTGTGTCAAATTCATCTCACATGAGGAAACATTTAAAATCAATATGATTCTGTCAAAACAATCTGCAGGTAGAAAACAGAGTTGTCGCTAAATGAGTTGAGTTAATATTTTATGAGTTCCCTCTGTCTTCAGTCCCCTCAATCCAAACAACAGACAGAATATTTACTAGTGGTACATTCCCCATCCTCCGAAACAATTTATTTTCATCTTTCACTAAAGGGAATTTCAATATTACATATTAAAACTAAACCCCCAAAGAACATAAAATATAACAATAACTCTTCTTAAAAAAGTAATCGATATATTTTTCTAGACAATATTACACATATTTGAAGAGAAAAATTTTCGCCCAGACCGAGACTCGAACCCGGGACCTTTGGCTTGCCGGGCCAAATGCTCTACCAACTGAGCTACCGAGGCGAGTTACGATCTAGACGCAAATTTTTCTCTTATATGCGTTGTAATTCCCTATCACCAAATGCTTTTGAAACTATTCTTTCTATTTTTGCAAATGGTGGCTTCTTACTTAAGAAGACATTTATTGGGAATTTAACATTACTTTATAAAGCTAGTAAGGCTTCTAATGATGTTTTTATTATTAATTTAACATTTCTCAATGAAAGATAAATTATATTTGAAGAGAGAAATTTCGCCCAGACCGAGAAAATTTTTCTCTTCAAATATAATTTAGTATTTGAGAATAAAGTTGTTAGGAAAATTTTTGGACCAAAGAGAGATGAACAGACAGGTGAATGGAGAAGACTACATAACAATGAACTACATGGTCTTTATAGGAAGCCAGATATAATAAGAACAGTTAAGTCTCGTAGACTGCGATGGGCAGGACATGTTGCACGTATGGGGAATGAAAGACGTGCATGGAAGCTTCTTGTGGGAAAGCCAGAGGGAAAACGCCCAGTTGGTAGGCCAAGAATGAGGTGGGAGAACAACATCAACTATGATTTGAGGGAAGTAGATTATACAGGGAATGATTGGAAAGCATTAGCTCAGGATAGGGATGTATGGAGAGCTTATGTCCGCGCGGCCATGAACCTTCGGGTTCGATAGTGCCAGTGAGTAAGTAAGTAGTATATAATTTATCTTTCATTGAGAAATGTTAAATTAATAATAAAAACATCAGAAAAATATTACACATGTTTAATGCCTCTGTAGTGACCGATAGATATCCCAGACGCTCGAAAATTATTCTAATACAGAAATCAAATACACCCACAACACTTAACGGATACATATCAATTGGTATTACTCCTTATTTTCTAAAGCATAGGAGCATATAACATACAATTGACAGACGAACTCAACATATATGACTTACTTGTTGAACATTAACCCATTCGCTTCAGGTTTAAATGCCAATGCATTTCCCCAGAAACCGGATTTAAGTTACCATAAATTATATTGTCCATTTCAGACATTCAAACAAGCAAAATATAACGGTACTTGAGATCACAATAAGGGTGAAGGCCTAAACACATCCCTCTACTATTCATAAATGTTAACAAAAATTACTCTGCCAAGGGATGTAACAAAATATATAAGAGCAGAGTTAAGAGAGTGTATCTCGTCTTCTGAGTTGAATGGGTTAATCTGGTTTTAAAACGGGACATCACGCAAGTACCGCAACTCTCAACATTTTAAGGGACAGAAGAGACTCGATGGTGAAGGCACTACAGCAGTCCTACTCAACTACAGCAAAGCCTTTGACGTAATAGACATAGACTTATTGCTAACTACACTAAAAACATTACATTTCATAAAATTGTCTTAATTGGTTTAATTCTAACCTCACTTATCGTTAGCAATCAGTTATATTTTACGGTGTCACTTACCAAAACATGGAATTCCCTTCCGTCCTATGTCAGAGACTGTCAAACTATAACAACCTTCAAAAATAAACTAAAGAATTATTTAATAACAAACTAACTTATACACCTCACTGATAGTATTCTTTTAGCAATATTAATATATTTAATTATTTATGAAAATAATATTAAGAATAACAAATATTTTTATTTGTTTTGTTTTAAATATTGTATAATCGTAAAATTAGTTTTCTATATCTCATTATTTTCCTTTGTTTTTTATATACACTAGACAGGGACAATTTAATATGCCTTGCTTGTATACATTTTATTATTAGTTTTAGTCTTAATTTTAACTAATATTAACTGGTTGTATTATAGATCGTAATATAATAGATATTGTCTTTTGATCAAATTTTTATTTAGTGTTTAATATTAGAGTTAATTAAGATTGTTATATTCTGATGTAATATATGTTTGTCCTGATGAGTGGAAGAGAAGGCCACATGGCCTTAACTCCACCAGGCTAAATAAATCTAATCTAATCTAATATTTTAATAATCGTATTTCCTTCTTTTTTGTGAGGAAAGAAAGTTCCTCAAGAGGCAGAGTACTCGGCCGCCTCTTTCTATTCTCCATTTATATCAGTGACGTGCCCAAGAAACTAAAAAACTGCAAGCACTATATTTACTCCGAGGACTTAGGCTATATATTTACACACATTTTAAATCTGACTCATTGAACAAATACATTGATAGAGTGAACAGAGACCTCAGATGTATATCGTCGTGGTTCAGGCTAAAACGTAATGGAAGTAAATCACACACAAGATTTATCGGACATCCAAGACTTTTACACTCCATAAATAATACCAGCATTCCGACTGAATGTCAATGTTTTAGGGATTAATATAAAATTATAGAATATTCACCTGAAAGGTCCGTCTCCTCAACTTAATTAATCATTTAACTGTAGCGCTTTCGGGACTTGTCCCAACATCGGCAGGATTCAAAACTGGTGTTTCACTGAATATCTGGTAGCGGGGGTTGCATGTATTGGGTTCGTTTTCGTTTATCAGGCTGTCGTTGTGAGCTGCTTTCATGATTTCCATCTCTTCGAGTACGTTTATCTTCGCTGGATTATTTTCTCTATGCATTACTGTTAGGGTGTTTTCAATATTTAATATTCGATGTCCTTCATGGATAACGTGTTTTGCATAGCTTGTTGAATCCTGCCGATGATGAGACAAGTCCCGAAAGCGCTACAGTTAAATGATTAATTAAGTTGAGGAGACGGACCTTTCAGGTGAATATTCTATAATTTTATATTAATTTTGAATAAACCTCAACGGAACACATCATGAATCTTATAAAAGTTGATTTTAGGGATTGTAACCTAAATTTGAATACACAAATAAATCATCATCATCATCCGGTATCAGGACAGCTGCCGCCGTCTTCCGGAAACCAAACGCCATTCCTCTCTATCCATCCATTGATCTTCCTCCATTCCTCTGATATTCATAGCTGCTTGTACCCCTTCTATCCAAATATTCTTCGATCTTCCTCTCTTCCTCCTTTCCATTGGGATCCATTCCATAACAATTTTTGGTAATCTTTTCTAAACATCTAGAAGTATCTTCTCTATAATACCTTCCCTAAAAAGTCTCAAGAAGTTTCTTCCTACAACTCTTAAAATAATCTTACATTTTGATTATTACGAACTATCCGACATTAACGATACACATGCAGCTTGTTCATAATATGTGTACTCGAGTCATATGTACGAGGGCGGATCGGAAAGTAACGCACAATAATTTTTTTCTGCCTTGGTATTGCAGCTAGAATGTTGAAATTTCACTGAGATATAGTTTGAAGTTTTCACTACAGATGGTATTTTTTCTCAGGTGCACCTCTTGCGAGAGAAGCTTGAACTATGCAACAAAGATGGCGCGCATGCTACAGTCGTCCACCTGTGAGGAACAGAGAAGTGTTGTTCGATTTTTGTGGGCCAAAGGGCATAAACCCAGTGAAATTCATAGGGACATGCGTGGCGTGTATGGGGATGATTGTATGGACAGTAGCAATGTCTCCAGGTGGTGCACATTCTTCCAAGAGGGACGCGTGAACCTTAGTGATTCGCCACGCTCCGGCCGGCCGACAACAGCAGCAATCCCGCAGAATGTCGAGGCATTGAGGCGGCAATTCTGAAAGACCGACGTGTGCAACTGCGAGCCTTATCGCAGAAGTTCAACATTTCCTATGGTGCGGTGTACGATATTGTTCATGAAAATTTGAAATTCCGTAAAGTTAGTGCTCGCTGGGTGCCTAAGAACCTGACAGACGACCACAAGGGCCAGCGAATGATGGCAAGCTTGGACCACTTAACGCGGTACACCGCACAAGGACATGACTTTCTGGAAGGAATCGTCACAGGTGATGAGTCGTGGGCGTACCACTACATGCCCGAAACAAAGCAGGCATCAATGGAGTGGAAACATGCTGGTTCCCCAGTAAAGAAAAAATTCAAAGTGACTCAATCTGCCAAGGAAAGTGCTTGTGACAGTGTTCTGGGATATGCATGGTGTTTTATTGGTGGACTTTGCTGAACACGGGACCACTGTGAATGCTGCGGCCTACATTAAAACTTTGGTGAAGTTGCGTCATGCCATTCGTGACAAACGTCACAACATTAACGTTAAACTTCTTCATGACAATGCTCGCCCCCATGTTGCTGCTGTCGTTCGTCAGAAAATCGCCGAATTTGGTTGGGAGGTGCTCCAGCATCCACTATACAGTCCGGATCTTGCACCATCGGACTTTCATCTGTTTGGTCCCATGAAGAAATTCCTGGCCGGCAAACGCTTTGAGACAGATGTGGAAGTGAAATCAGCAGTGCGCAGATGACTACACTCCAACCAAACGGACTTCTACGAACAGGGCATATTGAAACTGGTAACACGATGGGAAAAATGTGTTGAGAAAGTTGGTGACTATGTCGAAAAGTAGATAAAAGATGTAAGTTCATTTGTGATTTTTTTCCTTTTTTTTACTATTAAACTTTTTAAAAAAAAATTATTGTGCGTTACTTTCCGATCCGCCCTCGTATATAAATTATTAATATCTATACTCTCTGACATGGGAAGGGAGTCAAAATACTTTTAAAATAACTAGACCGTGTAAAATCATCATCATCATCATCTGCCTTTCAAGTATTAGCCCCAGTGGCCCGTTACTGTCTCCCGCCATCTCCGAAAAGGTCGACCCACAGATCTTCTGCCTCGAGGAATGTAGTGAAGAATTTGTTTTGGTATTCTGTGACGATCCATGCGCTGAATATGGGCTAGCCAATTGTTCCTATATTCTTGGAGGTATTCAGATATAGGTACGATGTTTAACTCTCTGGCTATTGTTGAATTTCTTTGGTGGTCTAGAAGGCTATAACCTGCAGTTCGTCGCAGAAATTTCATCTCCGTGGCTGTAATATGACGATCATCCTGAGTTCTGATGGTCCAAGCTTCAATGCCATAACAGATTATGGGTCTAGCGAGAATTTTATAGATTTTCATTCTTGTGTGTCTCTGCACTTTTGATGGTTTAAAAACTTGGTTGATAATTCTTAAAGCTTTATTATAGTTTTGTATTTTAAAGCATATATCACATTCCTCATTATAAGTTAGATTATATCCTAAGTATTTAAATGAATTAACTTGCTCTAATATTGAATTCTGAATACAAATTTTACTTCTTGTGCTGGCCAGATACCAGCGCTCTGCTACCATTTGTGCTGGCAAGATACCAGCGCTCTGTTACCATTTGTGGGGGTTACGAACCCCACTTTTAATAAACCACGCTCTACGTAACACTTGTCCGGGATCGGGCTTTGTAATTTGCTGCATTTATTAATGTGGTCCAGATATTCAAAGAAGTTATCAGTAAGAAAGCAGCAGGCCTCGGGCCCATGAAAGGCAGCTATTAATTCATCTTTCTTTCCCTGATGAACATATATACATATATAGATAAACAGTTTATTAAAAGCATACAGTGAGTGATTTTAGTATAGGAGAGTGAACAACGACTTATACTTGAATAATAACAGAGGGCCGTTGCTTAAAAAGATAACCTTTTAATATAAACAAGTTGGTTTTAAATAAAACAATAAATTAATAACAAAAGATGATTCTTGATCAAACGACCAAGCGTAGCTGTAAAAATAACTGAATAAATAACATACCATACATAATACCACACTCACACACGTGTCCAAGCTTTAGGAGTCACTTCTTCCGTACATAGCTGGACTAACTCAAAACAGACCTCTTCTCGGCCTCAATCAACTTGTCTATATAGACCACCATATTAACTTTCCAGTTGCATGGTGAGCTGGAACTGGATTCCACCTTTGAATCCGTCTTTAAATAACCAAACGCCGGTTGCTAGGCTGATCGAATAATGATGTTCGGTAAGAGTACAATGTATATAAAGGTTCGCAAGTAGAGGGGATATGCGCCATAGAGATGGGCGGCGGAAAGGATGAAAAGGGGAGGGGTAGGCACAAGGAACACAGGACATTGGCATATTTCATAAATGTTCTGTAGTAGGGAGGAGAACAAAGATACCATACTGAACCGCAGAAAGGCACTTTCGGTTCATTCTTACTGGGAATTTCCCTTGAAAGGCCATAACTTTAGATTTTGTTGTTGATATTTCCATGTTAAATCGTTGGGCTATTATATTAAGATGATGAGTGGAATATTGTAATTCATCTTCATTATTGCCGAAAAGAGCCTGATCATCTGCATATAAGAGTGTGTCTAAAATTGTGTGTCTTGAGAGAGGAATATTACCATGAACTGTCAATCTCCAGTGTCGGTGTAAAATTAGACAATGATATAAGTTAGTAAAATGCTTACTTCTAAAATTTCGTCTAAAATTTGCTTTAGAATAATATTTTTTGTCTAATGCCAGCAGGTTGCCTTTTATGGCATTTCTGGCTTTCTCCCCTGGCGTTGGCGGATTTGTAATCTAATACTTAGTTTGGAGGACTTGGAATGCGGAGTTACGTTACTCCGATGATGTGATGGGTGATAAATGATAATGGATCACCAGGAGAGTTCTTAACCTAAGCTTAACATAAATTTCAGACCATGGGCTACCACAGGAATAATTCCCTTTACGGAAATATTTTCATGGTTGACGAGGAATCGAACCCGTGACCTCATGAACTGTAGTCAGAAGCGCTGATCACTAAGCCCATGAGGCTGGCCTTGAGAATATTGAATAAATAATTTTAAAATAGTATCTTGGGTTATAAAATTGTATACATGAATATGTCCATACATTAATGGAACTGTTATTTTCATGTAATATGTTCATCCTCTTTCAGCAATACAGTTGGCACTGCACAAGAAATATATGTATACATATCAGTGCTGTATTTAACATTCAGAACAGCAGCAAAAGCTTTATGTGCTGCAAAAATTCTAGAAGAAAGTCAGATATCGAAAGGCGTGCTGTATTCTGTACCTTCTGAATGCTACTGCAATGAGGTGAGGTAGTGTTTTGATTACCTCTAATATAGGATATTTACGAAATTCTAAAACAAATAAAGTATTAACGATTTTATTATTAATTTAACACTTCTCATTGAAGGATAAATTATATTTGAAGAGAAAAATTTTCGCCTAGACCGGGACTCGAACCCGGGACCCTTGGCTTTCCGGGCCAAGTGCTCTACCAACTGAGCTACCGAGGCGAGTTACGATCTAGACGCGTCTTAAATTAATAATAAAATCGTCAATAGAAGCCCTACTGGCTATAAAGTAGTGTTAAATTCCCAATAAATATCTTCTTAACTAAGAAGCCGCCATTTGCAAAGATAGAAGCTATGGTTTCAAGCATTTGCCGCGAGGGAATTACAACGTACATAAGAGAAAAATTTGCGTCTAGATCGTAACTCGCCTCGGTAGCTCAGTTGGTAGAGCACTTGGCCCGGAAAGCCAAGGGTCCCGGGTTCGAGTCCCGGTCTAGGCGAAAATTTTTCTCTTCAAATATAAATAAAGTATTAGTCTATAAAGGCAGGAATAGGATGGAATGGTGTCGCTAGGGCGTATATAACAAGAGGGTATATATAAGACCAGACTTAAAGCGTTCAGCCAGCTGAACATGAAAAATGAAACATAATGCACGAAATAAATATAACAATTTGACTTCACAAAACTTAATGATAGTAACCTATTTTGTTTTATATTATTACTTCCTGATATATTTAATTACTTCTTCAGTTTGGTATTAATCTGTTATACATTATTTGGTACCTGGGTAGGGCCCCGTCCACAGGGTTACGTGGGGAGAAGAGAAGTCTCCAAAGCCGTAGTGAAGGCAACTTCTCTAGGAGATGAACACTCCGAAATTCCAGTTCCCTGTCCTCCAGGAAGAGGGGTTTGGCTAGAGACTGGTAACCTCTACTAGTAAAAAATAACTTACTCATAAACTTCAGCAGAAGAAAAGCCGCATTGATAAAACAAGAGAATGTAACAAGGACACACAGATAGCTTTTATTGATTTTGTCAAGGCATTTGATAAAGTAGACAGAGGAAAACTCTGGACAATTTTAAAAGAAAAAGGAATTCCGAAACACTTAATAGCAGCTATAAAGAGTTTGTACTGGAACACAAATTTTGTTATAAAAACTAGAAATGAAGTAAGTAAAAATAAAATTCATACTAATCAAGGAGTTAAACAAGGATGCAGTATCTCCCCAGTTTTATTTAACCTATACATCAATGATATAATAGAAAAATGGAACGAAGAAACAAATAAAGGAATAAAATTAGATAAAACACACTACTTGAAAACATTATTATACGCTGATGACCAGGTAATAATAGCAAATACAGAAGACGAACTTCAAAGGAATATTTTTAAATTACATAATATATGTGAACAATATAATCTCAAAATATCCATAGAAAAAACTAAGGTAATGGCATTCCAAGGGAAAAATCAAATCAGGTCCAAAATAGTAATAGGAAACAAAATCATAGAACAGGTGAACCATTTCAATTATCTAGGATGTGACATTTCATTTAATTATGATAATGATATAAATAATAATATAGCAAAATTCCAGGGAATATGTGGTACGATAAAACGATCACTAAATAACAAAACAACAAGAGAGACCCAATTGAAATTTTATAAAATGTTGGCAGTATCGGTACTGCTCTATGGATCAGAAGCCTGGATACATAAAAAACAAGATCTAAGTAGGATAACGGCGGCAGAAATGAAATTTTTGAGATCTGTTAAAGGGTGCACAAAGGAAGACAGAATCAAGAACACAGAAATAAGGCAGGAACTTGAAATATTTGCAATAACTGATAAAATAGATACATATAGACAAAAATGGAAGCAACACATAGACAGAATGAATGAAGATAGATATCCAAAACAAATAAAAAAATACAAACCTAAAGGCACCCGAGATGTGGGCAGACCTAGAAAGAGATGGGCTGAAGTCGGAACGGGTCAACAGACCTAATCCATGAATGCAGATGATGATGATGATGATGATGACATTATTTGGTTTATATCATTATCCACTGCATTAATTTTTTGTGTATGTTAGGGTGAGTTTTTTTTAATATTTGCACGTAAATTTATTTTGTTTTATATTATTTACACAATGTATTTAATTACTTTTATAGTGTGGTATTGATGTACTGTATAATGTTCTGTTTGTATTAATCTCCTTTGCATTAATTCATTGTGTCTTAATGTGAGTTTTATATTTTTGAACATTCTCCTAAATTTATTTTAATTTATATTATTTCCTACTTTTTTTAATTACCTTCTTCAGTCTGGTACTTATACCGGAAGAAAATATCAATAAAACTATGTATATATGGTCACATATAGAAATACATTATACAATGGAAATGGACAGCTGATGACAAATGAAGAAGTTTTGAGGAGGTGACTGAATTCAAATACCTAGGAACAAAAATCACAAACAGGAATGAGATGCACAAAGAAATTAAACATAAGCTCAATTCTGTTATTATGCATTGCAGACAATTTTGACTTCCCAACTCCTTTTGAAAAACGTTAAACTGAAATTATATAAAACTATTGTTCTACCAGTTATATTATATGGATGCGAAGCATGGACTCTTACTTTAAGGGAGGAAAGGAGATTACGATTATTTGAGAATAAAGTTCTTAGGAAAATGTTTGGACCAAAGAGAGATGAACATACAGGTGAATGGAGAAGACTGCATAACAGTGAATTACATGGTCTTTATAGGAAGTCAGATGTAATGAGAACAGTTAAGTCCCGTAGACTGCGATGGGCAGGACATGTGGCACGAATGGGGAATGAAAGACGTACATGGAAGCTTCTTGTAGGAAAACCAGAGGGAAAACGCCCAGTTGGTAGACCAAGAATGAGGTGGAACAATAACATTAACTATGATTTGAGGGAAATATTTTATATGGGGGATGATTGGAAAACATTAGCTCAGGGAAGAGATGTATGGAGAGCTTAAGTCAGCGCGGTGTCAGCTTAAGTCAAGCAAAGGTGTTCGACAAGGATGTGGACTATCTCCACTCTTATTTAATATATATATTAACAGAATAGTGCAAGAATGGAAACAAACAGTAAACAGTGGAATTTCAATAACTAGGAATAAAATAATTCAAACAATATTATATGCTGATGATCAAATAATATTATCTGATTCCGAAGATAGCTTACAAATAGCAGCGTATCAATTATTCAAAATTGCCAGCAAATATAATATGAAAATTTCCACTTCAAAATCCAAAACAATGGCAATGTGTGGAAAAAACATACAACGGGTGAAAATTGAGATTGATGGAAAAATTATAGAACAAGTGTCAGATTTCCTTTACTTAGGAAGTGTATTTGCAGAGTATAAGAGTGACATTGATTCAAAATTACAAAAATATAATAAAATGAATGGGGTAATACGAAGACATTTTGGTAAACAGATGAGGACAGAGACAAAACTAAGATTACATAACATCACATCAAAAGCTGCTCTAAATACGGAAGTGAAATTTGGATTTTAAATAAAAGAAACTCTCATAAACTTCAAGTAAGCCAAATGCGCTTCTTACGATCATTGTTAGGAGTTAATAGACTGGATCACCAAAGGAACACTATTATCAGAGGAAAACTTGGAGTAACAAGTTTAAATGAAGATATACAAAGATACCAACAAGAATGGAAAAATCATCTGAGGAGAATGGCAAGAAATAGACTTCAAAAATTGGCATTCCAATATACCCCAACTGGACATACGGACCAAGGAAGACCAAAACATCGGTGGAAAGATCAAGACCATCTTCGCTAGGTTTACCGTACAGGCCACATGGCCTAAAACGAATTTGTCATGATGATGATGATGATGAAGTCAGCGCGGCCATGAATCTACGGGTTCGATAGTGCCAGTAAGTTAGTTAGTTAGTTAGTCAGGTATGAATTTATTCTATATCGTTTTGTCTCTTTTATTTCTGCTTATATTACTTGGTAATTTTTTATGTGCCAGATTAATTTTATGTATTGAAACTGGCTCCTAAATTTATATAATTTGTTTTCCCTCTTCCTTTAACTAAAACATTGCAATGTATTGCTCCTGTAGCTGAACCGCACCCAAGCACGAACACTTGCTCATTCGGGTGTCAATACTGTGTACAGCATTTTTTGTTAATAAAATTTATTCTTGTTATCTGCTAGCTTGACTATGCATCTTCTCTCGTGGAACGATATTTGAACCAAACGCCACCGCGAACACGACTTAACTAGGTCTATTGTCGAAAGAAATTGAAGTAATTCTGGCTTACACTTGATTTCACTGGCCGAAGTTGCTAAACACGCCATTCTTTCTCCAGCATTTGTAGACTAACACAATACATCTCAAAGCAGATAATAGTTATAAATCTATGCTGACATTGTTATAAATCTGACGATAAATTTATAATATCCTTCATCGTTACGGAGTATTCAGTCTACTCCAGTATTTAGGGCCAGTTGCAATGAAACGTTTTAAATATAGATAATTAAAAAATATGCTGGTGTAAACATTATTTAACGATCAAACACCATCATGTTTCAGACCCTCCACAGCCCTACTTATGAAATTATGTTCGTGTACTTCACATTTATCTGCAGTTTGAATAACAGATTAACTAGTACAGTACTTTTATAAGCAACTAGCAACATTCCTGTTTATTTCATAATTATAAAATCATATTTACATAATTTTATGTTGCTTTTCGTTTACTATTTAACTCGTGTCGCAAATGGTAGCCAATGACCAATCACGTTTCAATGAATTCTGTTTTACACCAATGACAGTCGTGTTTCACCTCGCTCTTTAGCGATTTTTCTTTATCAGCTCCTGCTTTTGTGATAAAGAAAACTCCTCCTTTTTTAATATTCTGAAGAGGTTAGACCATTATTTTTTTCCAACAAATACATTGAGTATAGCAAATGATGAATAGGTTCAGTGATTTTACTGAGTTCTTTTATTCAAAGTATAAATGATTAACCTATAATGTTGATTATAATAGTTTGATGTGTTTCATTATTTCCCCACTAGAGTGCATTCTTACAATATTGCGATCATATTTGGCAATAAATATATGATCGAGTTGCAGTGGATATACATAACCTCACATTTCTAATTTGTTTTCAAACATCGCCGTTTACATTAACTATATAAATATTTTAAAACACCGGTAACTATATTCAAATAATTATTTTTTAGTAAAGAGCTTAATTCCATTCGTTAAATAGTCCTAACAAATGCCACTCTTGATTTCCAAATTCTCTACATAAACTTGGAAATCACTCGTGGCATTACTTATGAAAAAACTAGAAAAATGAATAAAAAATAATTGATCTATTTTGAATTTTAGGTAAACAGATTTTTGGAACAAATAACCACAGACAATGTAGCACTTACAGGCCTTAATTTCTTTCCTGTAACGAGAATGGTTCTTCTTACTGTAAGTAAATTCCAAGAATATCTGGAATTATGAAAGTGAAGTAACATTTAAAATATATTTAAACTAGTTATTAATCCCTCTTAAGATTTTTAAATTGTATTTTTTCTTCATTTAACCCATATTCTTTTCACATAGATATAAAAAATTAATCAAAAGATTATTCTATGGAATAAAATTAAAATAATCACTTTTATTTTTATAGTTGTTTGTGTATAGTCAAGTTTAATTAAATGTGTACTAAATTTATGTTAATGTCAGTTAGCAGGAACCATCGTGACGTATGAAATAGTGCTCGTCCAGTTTGGTACAGCAGCCGATGTTAGAGGAAGTACTAACCTAACAGAACTCTGTCTCAATAAAACACAAAATAATTATTTCTAACCGACAATTGAGACAATTCGCTTGTGAAAGCGAATATAAACATAATCTTTAGTTTCCCCTCTCAAAGTCACTTCAATCACATTGATTATATTGACAAATAATGTATGGACATGTGCCATTTAACAAGTGAAGCATTTTGAACCTTTAAGGGCCCAATTTCCAAATATTATGAAGGGACCAGAAGAATGAAAATTAAAATATCAAACAGGTACCTGAGATCTCAGTCGTCCTCAGCTATCTCTTCTTCTTCTTCTTCTTCGGCTTTCCCCCAGTTATAGGTTTGCCGTCTTCAGTTTCCATTTATCTCTATCATTCCAATCTCCCTCTTCCAAATTCCGATCATCCATTATAGTTCTGACGTAGGTTTTCCATTTCCATCTTGGTCTGCCACATTTATTTGTTCCAGGGGGTGACCACTGGTATATATTTTTTGGCCATCTTTCATTTTCCATTCTTTGTACATGGCCATACCATTTAAGCGTTTGATTTTCAATCCTCTTAACAACAGATGTGGTGACATTCATTTCTCTCCAAAGGAATTCATTTCTTATTTTATCCTGTCTTGTTTTTTGGAGGCTTCTTCTAAAATAATCAAATTCAACTGTTCTAATTTTATTCTTTTGTAATTCCGTCAAAGACCAAGTTTCACTTCCATATGACAAAATATTCTGTATTATGCTCTTAAAATTTTCATTTTAGTTTCCTTTGTAATATTTGTATTCCAAATTATTCCTAGTAATGTCTTAGTTGCATTTTTTGCCATTGCAATTTTAGTCTGAACATCTCTCTCACAGGTACCAAAACTTGTAATTATTGACCCAAGATATTAAAAAATTCACACTTTTTTATTTTCCCTGTTTCAAGTATCTAATGTTGTAAAATATCATTTGACTCTGAAAAACGGTTTTATTTGAGAATTTCTGTGATAAAATGTACCATATATGTAAGTAATTTAAAATATATGTAAATTATTTAAATGTACCGTAATTAAAAGTTCAATAAAGGTTTATATCAACTTGTTCCCAGACATAAAATCCATTGAAAATTAATGTTCAATAACTCATAAATTCAATTGGTGAACCAGAACAAAATTTAATTTTGGAGACTGGAGAAACAATAAAATGTTGTTGTGAGATCACAAATTTAGGAATTAAAATAAATAAAAATGGGAGTTATGAAGAGGAAATGAGAAATAGAAATAATAAAGGAAAATTTGCAATTGCTTGCCTCAATGGAATATTGTGGGATAAAAATGTAAGTAATAAAAATAAAATGAATATATATCATACAATTGTTAAAAGCATCATTACTTATGGAGCAGAACTTTGGCCATTAACAACAAAAACAAATAAGTACCTTTTGGCAACGGAAATGGATTTTATACGAAGGGCCGCAAGAATTTCAAGAAGAGAAAAAATTAGAAACTCAGTTATAAAGGAAAAAATGAAGATTGAAGACACTATTTTAGATTATATTAAAACTCAGCAGTTAAGATGGTACGGACATGTCCAGCGAATGGAAGAGGATCCACTACCAAAATCTGTTTTGGAATGGAAACCTGAGGGAAGACGAAGCAGAGGAAGACCTAAAACCTTCTGGAGTCAGGGAATATAGTTATATATGAAGGAGAAACATCTACAACCAGGAGATTGGATGGACCGACGAAATTGGCTATTAGGAATCGGACGATGTCAAAGACATTAATCAACCGATGATCTATCTATCTATAACTTATGAATAATTTACTAGCAGACTAGAAAAATAAGCCTGATTGAACGGTTTGTGATAAAAGTGTTATGAAATGTTACTTGTTTTTAATTACCGGTATCTTATAATCTTACTAAGTCTGGAAAATAAATACATTTGAAAAAATAGCAAAAAAATGTTTGCTCGGTCAGAGTTTAGTTCTATGAAAGGTACGCGCCATTCAATCTCGTTTATTTTTTACTGCATTAATCATTTATTTCCTTTTTATATGGATTTTTTAGGACGGAAAAATCCAAGGAGCAAGTCCTCCGGGAAGGACTTTAAGCCATGGGTCCCGAGTCAGAAGATTTTCAGGCTCGTAAAAAATCCTTAAGCCTGAATGAAAAGGCCTCTAAGCAAAATTTACCGAATTTTCACGTCCTAGCACTACCTTGGTTTCCTAGATGTCAGTATGAGGCGGAACGCTGACCACGTACCACTCAAAATGACATCTATACGAAAACAAGTGTAACTAAATCAGTATGTTCAAATTCTTCCCTGTAGGGGGAGAGCGCCTAAATCTCTGTAAAGGGAAAACATAGGCTTACAATACAATAAAAAAAAATTATACAATATTTAATATAGTACAGTAGATTAAAAAATAATCATATTTGAGAGTAACTGAAAATGGCCCACAATTTTTTCAAACTAAATAAAAAAACGACTATTCGAAAAGTATATAATTTTTCCAGTATAATTTATATAATATACCGATCCGCAGCGTAGTGGTTAAGGCAGTGAGCTACAAGCCGGAGGGTCGAGGGTTCAAGTCCCGTTGGGGTCAGGATTTTTAAACTGACCCAAACCCTCTGGCGGCACTATGGCCCTGGGGTCGACTCAGCCTCTAACGGAAATGAGTACCAGACGCTTGTCCTGGGAGTAAAGGCGGCCGTCACGCAGGGCTGACAACCCGGCTAACATAAAAGTGTCGATTGTCTAGAAAAAGTGGGAGCCTTAACCTCCTACTACCCTAAGGGCCTCCGGGTCTGTTGTGGGATCACTTTTACACTTTACCGATATTATCTCAGAACTACAAACCTGTGTTCTTCCAACACTGTTATATGGCTGCCAAACTTGGAATCTTACTGCCAAACTGAAGTACACACTCCAAGTATGCCAAAGGAAAATGGAGAGGAAAATCTTAGGCATAACTCTGAAGGACAGAATCTCGAATACAACACTTCAAGCGATATCCTCAACAACTGATCCCGCACAACAAGCCATCAGGAAAAAATGGAAGTGGGGAGGCCACGTCGCAAGAATACAGGACGACAGGTGGACAATAAAAACAACCATGTGGGACCCGTACACAGGCAAGAGACAGCGCGGAAGACCAAGACGACGATGGGCTGACATCTTCAAAGAACGAGCAGGGGCGCAATGGTCCAGAGTCGCCAGATGCAGGAAAAGATGGAGAACGATGGAGAGCCAACTGTGTATTAACTAATCACAGAACAGACAGTGTATACAAACCAAGTGCTACATCCAAGTCAACTTCTCACCACGGAGTAGCTCACCGGGTGACACTCTCAAATAGAGCTTAACCCCTGTACAGGGAGGCCTTTGCCCTAAAGGGACTTATCAGGCTTTATTTATTTATAATGTCATTGCCTCAGATTGAACCTGCCTCGTCAGGACAAATTTCCTAGTTGAGGGATTTTCGGGTTATTTCCTCGTCTGTGAGTCAGATATAGGGAAATTCTAAAGCTTAAATATTCCCCGACAAACATCTGGATATCATAACCACACTCTCTTGTTCACCTTGCTTAGTATGGATATTTGACTGAATTATGTACATTTTCTTAAATGCTCGTATTATCTCGGAGGTGCTCTGACATTGAGCTGGCATTCCATCCGCGGAGGTCCCCTCTGCTTTGTGTGGTCAAAGAGAATATAATCAAAGATTGTGTGTGATAATTTTAATAGAACACTGTATTATAGTCAAATTCTACATCGAGTGCTAAACATGTACCATATGTAGTACTATAAAGTAAAGTGATCCCACAACAGGCCTCAGGAGGCCCTTGGGGTAGTAGCAGGTTAAGGCTCCCACTATTCCTGGACAATCGGCACTTGATGTCAGCCGGGTTGTCAGCCCTGCGTGACGGCCGGCTTTACCCGCAGAACAAGCGTCTGGCACTCATTTCCGTTAGAGGCTCAGTCGACCCCAGGGCCATAGTGCCGCCAGAGGGTTTGGGTCAGTTTAAAAATCCTGACCCCACCGGGACTTGAACCCTCGACCTTCCGGCTTGTAGCTCAGTGCCTTAACCACTACGCTACGGCGTGCCCCATGTAGTACTATGCCAATCCAATATATAAAAATGTTGGTTTGTTCGTATTTTATGCGCTGTCGTTCATCCGATTCTGATGGGTTTTTTTGTAAAATGTTCAGGAGACTCGCGGGATGAACATAGGGTATAAAAGAGTTGTAATACTCAACTCCTACGCCCTTAAAGTCACTCTTTGTAGTGAAAAACATGAAAAAATAATTTTTTACGCTTAAACGGCTTACGGGGGCACGCCGTAGAGTAGTGGTTAAGGCACTGAGCTACAAGCTGGAGGGTCGAGGGTTCAACTCCCGTTGGGGTCAGGATTTTTAAACTGACCCAAACCCTCTGGCGTCACTATGGCCCTGGGGTCGACTCAGCCTCTAACGGAAATACCAGACGCTTGTTCTGGGGGTAAAGGCGGCCGTCACGCACGGCTGACAACCCGGCTGACATAAAGTGCCGATTGTCAAAAAAAAGTAGGAGCCTTAACCTCCTACTACCCCAAGGGCCTCCGGGTTTGTTGTGGGTTTACTTTACTTTGTCCCGCGCCGTAGCCGAGTGGTTAAGGCAGGAAGCCTTGGCGCAGAGCTACGGGACTTTCGCTGGTTCGAGTCTCCATGAGGGAAGAAATTTTCTCATGGTATTTCGGCCAGTATGGGACCGGTGCCCACCCAGCATCGTGAGTCATTTGGGTAGCTACAATAAGTAGCGGCTCCAGGTTGAGAAAACCAGCTATAACGGGTGGGGGACTCGACATGCTGACCACATATCACCCCAACATTGGCTGATGATCATCTACCTCTGTGATTGACACATGTGGATATTAGGCCAGCAGCCGGCTGGTAGGCTAAGGGCCATCTAGGCCTGTCGCACCAGGAGTTTTTTTAAACGGCTTACGCTGCCTAAAGCACAACAAATACACCAAATTAATGTACACACAATTGAATATCTCAAAACACGCTACAAAAAAGTCCGCGACAGCTTATGTTTATCCTTTAGTCATTTTTGTTTTTAATTGATGCCAAGAAAATCGGGATAAGTAGATTCCCGGGCAAGTGTGCACTGCCGTACCGTTCATCGGATTGTGATGGCACTTTTTGCAAAATGTTCAGGGTTTTCGCGGGAAGGTTTATAGGCTATAAGAGAGTTTTAATGTTCAAGCCCTTCACTCTTAAAAATCACCCTTTGTAGTGAAGAAGTAAAATGAAAGTGGCTTTTTGTACGCTTAAATGGCTTATGCTTCCTAAACCACAACAAATACACCAGATTAATGAATACAGAATTGAATCATATTTGTAGAGAAAAATTTTCGCCTAGACCGAGAATCGAACCCGGACCTTTGGCTTGCCGGGCCAAATGCTCTACCAACTGAGCTACCGAGGCGAGTTACGATCTAGACGCAATTTTTTCTCTTATATACGTTGTAATTCCCTCACCAAATGCTTTTGAAACCATTGTTTCTATCTTTGCAAATGGCGGCTTCTTAGTTAAGAATAATAAAAATTAATAATAAAAACATCATTAGAAGCCTTACTAGCTTTATAAAGTAATGTTAAATTCCCAATAAATGTCTTCTTAACTAAGAAGCCGCCATTTTCAAAGACAGAAACAATGGTTTCAAAAGCATTTGGTGAGAGGGAATTACAACGTATATAAGGGAAAAATTAGCGTCTATATCGTAACTCGCCTCGGTAGCTCAGTTGGTAGAGCATTTGGCCCGGCAAGCCAAAGGTCCCGGGTTCGATTCTCGGTCTAGGCGAATTTTTTTCTCTTCAAATATAATTTATCTTTCACTGAGAAATGTTAAATTAATAATAAAAACATCACAGAATTGAATGTCTCAAAACACTCTACAAAAAAGCCCGGGACAGCATATGTTTATATTTTACGGATAACTCACAATAACCATTTTTGTCTTTCATTGATATCAAGAAGATCGGGATAGGTAGATTCCCGGGTAACCAGAACAACAGCACGGATAACTAGGTATAACGAATTTTGTCCTTCAGCTCATTTATGCCAAATACGTCGGGATACATAGATTCCCGGGCAATGCGGATAATTAGCACGGGGTATCTAAAAATAATAACGATATAAATTTATAATTATTTTTCCTTTTACTTATTCAACTAAACATAAAAACACATAATTTATTTATGCGCAGCAGCGAACAGTAGGTATTAGTCAGTATTATATAAATGTCAGCCAATAACACATTCATTAATTTTAAATAGACAAAACAGTAATATCTCCTGCCAGTTATTTAATTGTGAAATTATTTACAAAAAATCACTGCCGGAAAGTTGTTCAATCAAGGACTTGTATTGAAGTTAAAAACAGAATTTACTTATAACTGAATCTGGGATAGCCGCGCCATAGCACTTCATTATAAAAAGAAAGATTGGCCTAAGAATTAATAATAATAATAATACTTACTTACTTACTTACTTACTCACTCACTCACTCACTTACTTACTCACTGGCACTATCGAACCCGTAGGTTCATGGCCGCGCGGACATACGCTCTCCATACATCCCTATCCTGAGCCAATGCTTTCCAGTCATTCCCTGTATAATCTACTTCCTCAAATCATAGTTAATGTTGTTCTCCCACCTCATTCTTGGTCTACCAACTGGGCGTTTTCCTTCTGGATTTCCTACAAGAAGTTTCCATGCACGTCTTTCATTCCCCATACGCGCAACATGTCCTGCCCATCACAGTCTACGAGACTTAACTGTTCTTATTATATCTGGGTTCCTATAAACACCATGTAGTTCATTGTTATGAAGTCTTCTCCTTTCACCTGTCTGTTCATCTCTCTTTGGTCCAAAAATTTTCCTAAGAACTTTATTCTCAAATACTCGTAATCTCCTTTCCTCCCTTAAAGTAAGAGTCCATGTTTCGCACCCATATAATATAGCTGGTAGAATAATAGTTTTATATATTTTCAGCTTAACGTTTTTGAAAGGAGTTGGGACATCAAAAGGCTCTGCAATGCATAATAGCATGCATTTCCAGAATTGAGCCTATGTTTAATTTCTTTGTGCATCTCATTCCTATTTGTGATTATTGTTCCTAGGTATTTGAATTCAGCCACTTCCTCAAAATTTCCCTCATTTGTCATTAGCTGTCCATTTTCATTATATACTGAAGTTCTACGTGTGACCATATATTTAGTTTTACTGATATTTACTTCCAGTCCTAATTTCTTAGTGTTACTCAATAGTGTGTGCGTGTTGGCCTTTAGTATCTCCTCGCTATCGGCCAATAATACTACATCATCAGCATAAACTAACAGCTTATTAACGCAATTCAGTTGTAAGCCTTCCTCATTCTCTAAAGATTTAATTGCATGCTCTAGTACAAAATTAAATAGTAGAGGAGATAGTGCATCTCCTTGCTTCACCCATTCTGGATTTCAAAAGTGTCTGAAAACTGTTTGCCTACACGCACCCTACACTTTGAGCCATTTAGACACATTCGTATAAGTCTAACTAACTTTTTAGGAATTCCGAACTCCAGCAGGATACTATATAACTTCTCCCTCTTAATTGAATCATATGCTTTTTTGAAGTCTACATATAGTTGATGTACAGTACCATTATATTCCCATTTCTTTTCTAAAATCTGTCTTATACTACTACTACTACTACTAATAATAATAATAATAATAATAATAATAATAATAATAATAATAATAATAATAATAATAATAATAATAATAATAGGTATTATTGCAGCCAATGGCCATGTAGTAGGAACTGTTTTCATGTCTTACAGACGTCTGTTATCGATGTTCCTATGTTTTTACACTGTAACAGGTGATATCGGTCGCATTGCGATCCACATAGTTTGCAGTTACACTTTTTTTCTGGGTTATGGCGCTTCACTGTTGTGCATATCCCGTGGTGGAAACCATGGACCGCGACTCTCGTCACGGTGTGTCTGAGGTCGTATCTGGCTGCTGTCCATTCCCTGTAGATCATCGCATCCGTTGCGTAGAACTCAGGCCATATCTGTTCTCTCTTCTCGTTTAGTTCCCTCAGCAGTTCTTTGTACGCATCTGTTGACGGCAGGAGAAGGTCCAGGTGGGGTTCTTCTATGAAGAAGGGTTGCTTTGTCAGTATGTTTGTTAGGCGTGAAGGCGTGCTTTGACTTTCTCTTTTTCCTCTAAGAATTAATCACTTGAACCAGACCTCACAATGTTACGCAAGAAGCACTTTTCCAATTCAAGAACATAATTCTCCCTACTCCTGATGTAAAATTGGACGTAACGAAAAACTTCGTTAAGGCCATAGGAAAAAGTGAGGTAGCATTTATATATTTGCGCCAGAAATTTCCACGGCTTAGTGAGACGAAAGAAACGAGGGATTTTCGTGGATCCACAGATACGGAAAATGCACAAAGATGAGCATTTCAACACCATCCTGACAGGTAATAAAAAGTTAGCTTGGGATGACTTTGTTCAAATGTCAACAAACTTTCTAGGATATAAGAGGACAGAAAACTATAAGGATCTTGTGAAAAATTTTCTGCACTGCTACAATAGACTGGGATGTAACATGTCCTTAAAGTTATGTTTCTTAGATTCCCACTTGGACTTCCTTTCCCTGACGACAGTGGTGCTGTAAGCAACGAGCACGTGGAATGCTTCCACCAGCAAATTTCGAACATGAAAATGAGATATCAGGGAAAGTGGAGTGCATCAATGTTAGCCGATTACTGCTGGACACTAATTAGGAAATCACGAGCAGAAAATTACAAATGCCAGACAAAACGGTTGCGCCTTCAGTGACCTTCCTCTGAGGGATAAAAACAAGGTAAATACATGCATAAGTTTATACAGACAATAACGTGAAGTTTGCATAACTTCAAAACAAGAGCTAATCTTGCATTTACATTTACATTTTCGTTATCAGCGCACCTGAAAACACAAAGATTAGCTGTTTTCATGCCAGTTACAAAAAAAAAGTAAAATTTTGTTAGCTAGTGTTATTTTTTAATTATCAAATCATCATCATCATCATCTTCCTTGCATGGATTAGGCAATTTTACCTGTTACTGAATAATTAATTAATATAAATATTCACTTATTTATATGAATATAGTAAATATATTTATTATTAGTACGTATTTAATTGTATAACTCCATATATGTCTTCACACGGTTAGAACCATCTCTTCCTCGGACGTTCCTCACCTCATATTCCTTGGGGTTGGTAGTTCTACGCTGGGATTCTTTGGTTATTCATATGATCCAGGTAGGCTCTGCAGTTTTCTTTATATTCCTCTATTTTCTCATCTAAGTAGTATATATTCTACTTATTGTAGCTACCCAGATTCCTCTCTATGCTGGATGGACGCCGGTTCCATACTGACCGAAATTCCATGATAACATTTCTTCCCACATGCAGACTCGAATCAGCGCAAGTTCCTAGCTCTGAGCCTAGCCATCTTGACTTAAACACTCGGCTACGGCGCGGGACGCCTCGATAAAAATACAATCCAAAAGTATTTTGAGTGGACGTCCTGGTTTACTTCTACCTACAGGTTGATAGCTTAACATCTGCTTGGGTATCCTTTAATTCTCCATTCGGAGAACATGTCGCATCAATCTTGACTTAATCAGAAATTTAGTTTTCTAAAGGTTCCATATGCGTGCTTAAATGATCCCGAGAGCTATGCTGGCGGTAGCATTGCTGCCGATAGGGTTACCCATGCCGGACTGGTTGAAGGTGATAAGCCAGACAAAAAAGTACCCCGGTCGAAAGAGTGACGATCTTTCACCGTAAAAATACAACCGTCAAGAAATGCGGACATGGGTTCAACTGTGGTAAAATTTTCCAGAGGTAAAATAGTCCCCCATTCGGTTCTCCGGGCGGGGACTACTTCAGGGAACCCATGCCTAATGGAGAGCTTATGTCCGCGCGGTCATGAACCTACGGGTTCGATAGTGCCAGTGAGTAAGTAAGTAAGTAGTATATATTCAAATCGTCTCTTATCTCTTCATTTCTTATTAGATGCATATTTGTGCAGCCTTTTACCCTACAAGGGCACCTCAAAATTATAAAATTTAACATTAAATAATGTAAGCATTCCTCGAGATATCAAAACGTCCCACACTCAAGAGCTGCGTACAATTTATGGTCCCATTTTGCTGGTTTGCGGAATACCGTATATCTTTCATTCGTTAATTAAATAGCATTAAATGCCACCATGATATTATACAGGATGATTCAAAAGGTTGCGCACATATTTCAGAAGCTTATAGAGGGGTCAAAATTCAACAACTTTTGATAAGTAACTTATGGACTCGAAAGTAATTCTGGGTCAGTTCAAGCCTGTGCCAGCAAGAGCATTGGCATTTTTCCCACTGAAATTTGAGCTTTCTGATTAACTCTCGGTATTAATGTAACGATGTTCCTGATTAAGGAACTCCATCTTACTTTACCTATTCAAATGTTATGTGTCAAGTTTCGTAGCGGAAGATAAGCAAAGAGTAGCTACTGCTGAGTGTTTTCTAAATTTCGGATTTCAGGTAAACATTTATTTCTGATGGTTGATTTTGCTGGTTTTCGAAGTTACTTACTTACTTACTTACTTACTTACTGGCACTATCGAACCCGTAGGTTCATGGCCGCGCGGACATAAGCTCTCCATACATCCCTATCCTCAGCCAAGCTTTCCAATCATTTCCTGTATAATCTACTTCCCTCAAATCATGGTTAATGTTGTTCTCCCACCTCATTCTTGGTCTACCAACTGGGCGTATTCCTTCTGGCTTTCCTACAAGAAGTTTCCATGCACGTCTTTAATTCCCCATACGCGCAACATGTCCTGCCCATCGCAGTCTACGAGACTTAACTGTTCTTATTATATCTGGCTTCCTATAGAGACCATGTAGTTCATTGTTATGTAGTCTTCTCCATTCACCTGTCTGTTCATCTCTCTTTGGTCCAAAATCTTCCTAAGAACTTTATTCTCAAATACTCGTAATCTCCTTTCCTCCCTTAAATTAACAGTCCATGTTTCGCATCCATATAATATAACTGGTAGAATAATAGTTTTACATATTTTCAGCTTAACGTTTTTTGAAAGGAGTTGGGACATCAAAAGTCTCTGCAATGCATAATAGCACGCATTTCCAGAATTGAGCCTATGTTTAATTTCTTTGTGTATCTCATTCCTATTTGTGATTATTGTTCCCAGGTATTTGAATTCAGCCACTTCCTCAAAATTTCCCTCATTTGTCCTTAGCTGTCCATTTCCATTATATAATGAATTTCTACGTGTGACCATATATTTAGTTTTACTGATATTTACTTCCAGTCCTAATTTCTTAGTGTTACTCAAGAGTGTGTGCGTGTTGGCCTTTAGTATCTCCTCGCTATCGGCCAGTAGTACTACATCATCAGCATAAACTAACAGCTTATTAATACCATTGAGTTGTAAGCCTTCCTCATTCTCTAAAGATTTAATGGCATGCTCCAGTACAAAATTAAATAGCAACCTCACTTAATTTATTTCAATGGCATATATCGAATTCCCTTATGAAGAAAATGAGGTCATTATAGCTATTCTTAAATGTTTGCTTCAGGTTTACCTCCCGCAATGCTAGTACTGGATTAACGAACTCTAAAAAATAACGTTAAAATGAAAATACATAAAACTGTTATTCTCCCATTTACATTAGGGTATATGGATGCGAAACATAGATTCTTACTTTAAGGGAAGAAAAAATATTTTGATTATTTGGAATAAAGTTCTTAGGAAAATGTTTGGACCAAAGACAGATGAACAGATGGGAGAATGGAGAAGACTACATAACAGTGAGCTACATCATCTTTATACGAAATCAGATATAGTAAGAACTGTTAACTCCCGTATACTGCGATGGGCAGGACATGTGGGCACAAACGGAGAATGAAAGAAGGTCACGGAAACTCCTTGTAGGAAAAGCAGAGAGAAAGCGTCCAATAGGCAGGCCAAGAATGAGGTGAGAGAATAACATCTGATTTGAGAGATGTACAGTATACAGGGGATGATTCGAAAACATTATCTCAGGATAGGGATGTATGGAGATCTTATGTCCGCGCGACCATGAACCTACGGGTTCGATAGTGCCAGTTGTGAATTAGTTAATTCATCGCATTTTCTTTGTTTTCCAGAAATTAACATATAACAACAACTAGTATATAAAAGTTCACCGCTGTGGTCTCGAGGTAGCGTGCTGCCTTGTCACGCAGTTGGCCCGGGTTCGATCCCCGGTCGGGGCAGTTTTTCTGGGTGAGGTTTTTATCGGGGTTTTTCCTCACCTGTAAGACAAATGTCAGGAAAACTTTAAGGCCCAAACGGTCCCCGAAATCATATGGCCATCATCCTTATCATTATCATCATCCTTCACCGGTGTGGAAAGCAACGGGAAGCTACCACACCTACACAATTCCCTAGTAAAGCTGCAAGCATAGCATGAAAATGCTATGATTACAGTGAAGGACCTGCCTTCGGGCAGAATTACTGTGGATGGATGGAGTATATAAAATCGGGAAAGAAAGGTGTTGCAATTTTAATTTTTATGAGTATCACCTGGAAAAATTCAAATTGAATTAAAATTGTACAATGCATTTTATTGGTTGTACTGTTGATGAAAATATACCAATCTAACTTTAACCTTTTTCAAAAGTCATTTGATATCATATCCCGGTACATCAATGACTGATATGCAGGGCAGGAACCATTCCAGTAAGTATCATCATCATCATCCGGTATCATGGCAGCTGCCGCCGTCTTCCGGAAACCAAACGTCATTCCTCTCTATCCATCCATTGATCTTCCTCCATTCCTCTGATATTCATAGCTGCTTGTACCCCTTCTATCCAAGTTTTCTTCGGTCTTGCTCTCTTCCTCATTTCCATTGGGATCCATTCCATAACAATTTTTGGCAATCTTTGCTCTGGCATTCGTCTGACATGACCATACCACTGTAATCTTTTCTTTTCTATGATGTCTATGATGTCCGGCTCCCATAATTTCCCTTATTTCTTTATTTCGTATTCTATCCATTCTAGATTTTCCAGCTGATCTTCTTAAAACATCCATTTCTGTACTTAAAATTATTTTCATTTCCCTGGTAGGAATTTGCCAGACTTCAGCACCATATATTAAAATGTCCTGAATTATGGTTTGATATATTTGTAATTTTCTATTTTTTGTAATATTTTTGCTCCACCAAACAGAGTTTAAAGCATTTATTGCTTGTTTTGTTTGTGCGATTCTATTTTTAATTTCCACTGTGTTATCGCCTGAATGGTCTAATTTTGTTCCTAAATAAGTGCATTCAATACTAGTAAGTAATTAGTAATAATTAATGATATTTGTTGAGCTCACTTGACCTTGAATTTAGAGTCGTGTTCGTGTCGGTAAACAATGATTGGAGTCGCATTTTATTTACATTCTCACGAAGAACGATAATACCAGCGTGATACATTTCCGCAGGACATGCAAAACAACGCCAAGCGTCCATTATTATTTAGATTCCGTGTATAGAATTGAGTGGTACTTCGTAAACTTCTAGTCTCTGGGCGGATTGTAATGGATTAACCGATATTTCATTGAACAGAAGTTTATGAAGATTTATATTTGTTACGCGTGTATAGTCCTGCTTTAGAATTTGCGTTTCATGAATTACTAATGACTGACAACTCACTTTCAATCATACAACTGATATTGTTTTATTATGTACTTTACTCTTGCACATGTTTCAAAATATATATTTTGTCAAGTTGGTGGTAAGTAAATGTTACAAATTCAGGAAGCGCACGTAACTACAACCATTATGGAAGGTAAGATGATGATTATTTATTATTATTATTATTATTATTATATTATTATTATTATTATTATTATTATTATTTGGAATAGAATGGGACAAACATATCTTCAAAGAAACAAAAAAAAACTATTTTTAATACAATAATCAGAAGCATTATTATCTATGGAGCTGATGTGTGGGCTTTAAATGCACAACTGAAAAAAAAAATACTCGCCACTGAAATGGACTACTGGAGACGTGCTGCAAGAATATCCAGGAAGGATAAAATCAGAAATTCATATATAAAAGAAAAAATGCAGGTACAATATTCAATATTAGATTTTATAAAGAAGAAACAATTAAATTGGTACGGACACATTAGAAGGGTGGAAGAACGAAGACTACCTAAGATAATCATGGACTGGGAACCACAGGGAAGGAAAAAGAAGGGTAGACCAAATATTACGTGGATTCAGGGAATCAATGAAACTAAGAGGGAATGGGAAATAGAAGAAGATATATGGATGAACAGACAAGAATGGAAAAATGTGTTGAAACAAATGTGTAGTTAACTGTGAACATGGGTACCGGAAAAATGTATATTCATTGTAAAAGCCGGAAAAATTATTATAATTCTTATTATTATTATTGTTATTGTTTAATGCAGATAATATATATTTTATGGAGGAGCAAAATTGCAATGCGTTGCAGGAAAACTACTGTACTGTGAGAAATTTCTTATAAAGAAAAGAAAAAAATTATATAATTATTATTACTATTATCTCTATATCTCTGTTTTAATCTCGCCCTTAAAAGTACCTTTATATGACCCACGTCACCCAAGCCGTACAGGCATATGACCTATCGGGATAACACATATATTTCTATTGTCACACATGGACATGAATGCCCTACCTGAGTGAGTGCTGAGCTCAATTCCAGGGCCACCTCCTAGAAAACACGAACATTTAAGGCAAGACACACAATTTATTTATTCATATTAAACTACACAAATATAGTATGGCTAATGATTATGAGGCTAGATGTTATTCGCAGGCCATTCGGCCTTAAAATCTATTAACACCTTTTTCAGAGGAAAGACTTGCATGGAAGCTTCATGTAGGAAAGCCAGAGGGAAAACGCCCAGTTGGTAGACCAAGAATGAGGTGGGAGAATAAAATTAACTATGATTTGAGGGAAGTAGATTACACAGGAAATAATTGGAAAGCATTAGCTCAGGATAGGGATGTATGGAGAGCTTATGTCCGCGCTGCCATGAACCTACGGGTTCGATAGTGCCAGTGAGTAAGTAAATAAGTAAGTAAATAAGTAAGTAAAAACCCCTTTATAACCTCGCCAGAAAACTTGTCAGGATCGGAGATCGAATACGGGCCTGATGCATCTGAGAACACAGCGGTGACATTATTATTATTTATTATTATTACTATTATTGTTATTTGTTAGTATTATTATTATTATTATTATTATAAGATTTTAGTCAAAACATTATAAAATTTAACAGAGTAACAGGAATTATAACTAATATTTTCAAGCCAAACACAGTACGGCAACACACACGAACTAGAATTTACAAAACACTGGCCAGACCCATATTATGTTACGGCAGTGAGGCCTGGACAATTCGCAGTGCAGATGAACAAAGACTAACTGCGGCAGAAATGAACTTTATGAGACGTACTGCGGGCTATTCAAGGACAGACCACAAAAGGAATTTTCAGAATCTCGAAGAATTACAAACAGAATCAGTCATGGAATATGTACAACAATACAGAAACAACAGGAAATGTCACGTAAGAAGAATGAGCAGAACAAGAATACCACGTCAAATCTTAAATTACCAGCCACCAGGCAAGAGATCTCTGGGCAGACCCTTCAAACGTTGGATTGAGACCGTAACAGACCATTAGGTCCATCACATGAAAGGAAGAAGTAGATTATTATTATTATTTTATTTTTTTATTATTCCGGCTTTTACAATGAATATACATTTTTCCGGTACCCATGTTCACAGTTAACTACACATTTGTTTCAACACATTTTTCCATTCTTGTTTGTTCATCCATATATCTTCTACCCTCTTAGCTTCATTGATTCCCTGAATCCACGTAATAGATGGTCTACCCTTCTTTTTCCTTCCCTGTGGTTCCCAATCCATGATTATCTTAGGTAGTCTTCCTTCTTCCATCCTTCTAATGTGTCCG
This sequence comes from Diploptera punctata, assembly GCA_030220185.1. Classification (NCBI taxonomy): domain Eukaryota; kingdom Metazoa; phylum Arthropoda; class Insecta; order Blattodea; family Blaberidae; genus Diploptera; species Diploptera punctata. The sequence goes on from JASPKZ010003876.1 coordinate 1,346,609, forward strand.
TGCCAATTTAATTGTTTCTTCTTTATAAAATATAATATTGAATATTGTACCTGCATTTTTTTCTTTTATATATGAATTTCTGATTTTATCCTTCCTGGATATTCTTGCAGCACGTCTCCAGTAGTTCCAGTTCAGTGGCGAGTAATTTTTTTTTTATTTGTGCATTTAAAGCCCACACATCCTCTCCATAGGTAATAAGGCTTCTTATAATTGTATTAAACTAGTTTTTTTTTTTGTTTCTGTGAAGATATGTTTGCCCCCATACTTATTCCATTTAGGGCAGATATAGCATACTTTCCTATATTGATCCTGTTTCTTATCTCTGTTTCGTTTCCCGCTTTAATCTTTATTCTTATTATTATTATTATTATTATTATTATTATTATTAATTAGCATTATGATCTTATTATAGATTATTTTATATATTATTTATTATTAGTATATTAATTATTACCATGGGTCGTGTATATAAATGCGGCCGCGGTCAGTAGATTTTTTAAGATGGAAAAATTCAAGGAGGAAGTCCTCTGAGAGGGACTTTAAGACGTGGGTCCCGAGGCTGCAGATTTTCGGGCTCGTAAAAGATCCTTAAGTCTGAATAAAAGAAGGCTTGAGGCACAATTTACCCGGCCTCCTTCTTTTTAGTGATACCTCAATTGCCTACCTGACGTCTCATTGGGTCAGTAGGTTGAACACATACCATTCATGACATCTGTAAGGATATAAGTGTAACTAAATTAACTTGAGAGGGTAAGGTCCAACATTGGACTGTAGATCATTGCCATCATTATTATCCATCGCTGTGGTCTAGCGGCAATGTTGCCTCAGACGCAGCGGGCCCGGGTCTATCCACAGTTAAGACAAGTATCCTGGGTTAGGGTTTTTCGGGATGTTCTCTCTCCTATAAAACATCATCATCAATGGCAGTCATGGATTAGGCCATTGGCCTGTTCCGCTTCAGGAAAGAAATTTATCCCTCCATCTCTTCTTAGGTCTTCCTGGGTCTCTTCGCCCTGTGGGTCTGTAGTTCAATAGCTACAGAGGTAGTCTATTGTTTGGCATTCTCAGAAGGTGTTCATGCCAATTATTTTGATATTTTTGAATGATTTCAGTTATTCTTGTGTGTTGAGAGCTTTGCGGATATCTTCATTACGCATGTGGTCATAAAGCGTATAACCCGCTAAAGGTCTTAATAACTTCATTTCTGCAGCTACTATCCTATTTAATTTACCTGTAGTAAGAGTCCAGGTTTCAGAACCATAAAGTAGAGTTGGAAGAGCCATTGTTTTATAAAATTTTAGAATTGTATCTGGACGTACTTTTCGGAAAAGAATGCTTTTTATTGTTCCTATAAGTTTTTGAAATTTGACCAATTTTATGTCTATGTCTTTACGTGTGTCGTAGGAAAGATTGCAGCCAAGATAAGTAAAGTTATTAACTTGTTCTTTTATATTGTTGTTAATAACAATTTTAGTTCGTATCGGTATTTTCCCTTGAAACGCCATAGTTTTTGTCTTACTCACCGAAATTTGTAAATTATAATCTTGGGTTATATTTGACAATCTATGTACTGCTCTTTGTAAAACAATTGTCATGAAACATTAAGGCCTTACGTTCATTGTAATCAATCATATTATATTTGGCTTATTTAATATGAATGTATAGTGAATGGTTTACCATGTCTTAACCCTTAAACTGCCAATACAATACTTTCTCGTGCCAGTTATTTACATGTTCCGGACCGCAAGGAAAATAAATTAATATAAAACTGTCTTATTATTACGCAATTTGACATAAATTTAAGTACTTTTTACTCGTTTGTTTTTCTATTGATCTAAAAACAATATTAAATAAATAAAAAATGTATCCAATCGGATACATTTTGAATTTGAGGGTTAAATGTTGGTGATGACTCTGATGTGTTTCTATCATTCAGCTGATTATTCATCCGGGAAGGTCCTCCATGTCCTTTTGTGGTCACAAAATTATATGTGTGATCCGATTCCGATTGAGGGTCTTTCCACTTTTCAGCGGTTGCCCTTTTATCAGGCGGCTGCTGGCCCTTCACATCCACATGTGTCAATAACAGAGGTAGATGATCAACAGCCAGTGTAGGGGTGACATGTGGTTAGCATGTCGAGTCCCCAAGCCGTTATAGCTGGTTCCTCAACCTGGAGCCGCTACTTATTGTAGCTACCCAATTGCCTCACGATGCTGGGTGGGCACCGGTCCCATACTGGCAGAAATACCATGAGAAAATTTCTTCCCCCATGGAGACTCGAACCAGCGCAAGTCCCGTAGCTCTGCGCCAAGGCTTCCTATCTTAACCTCTCGGCTACGGCGCGGGATCGAGAATTTAAAATCTTCTCGCGACAGGTCGTGTCCTTGTAAGGCCCCGATGATATGTATATGTATCTACAAGGATAGCTAAACTATGGCACCGAAATAATTTATTATTATTATTATTATTTTATTATTATTATTATTATTATTATTATTATTATTATTATTATTATTATTATTATTATTATTATTATTATTGTTATTGTCCACCGCTGTGGTCTCGAGGTAGCATGCTGCCTTGTCACGCAGCGGGCCCGGGTTCGATCCCCGGTCGGGGCAATTTTTCTGGGTGAGGTTTTTATCGGGGTTTTTCCTCACCTGTAAGACAAATGTCAGGAAAACTTTAAGGTCCAAACGGTCCCCGAAATCATATGGCCATCATCATTATCATCCTTCACCGGTGTGGAAAGCAACGGGAAGCTACCGCACCTACAATTCCCTAGTAAAGGCCTACAAGCATTGTAGCTTGAAATATGCTATGATGGCAAGTGTGAAGGACATGCCTGTCAGTGGCAGAAATTTACTATTGTAGGTTTATTTATATTATTTTGGACATAATTGGCCCGTGGTTTCATTTACCTATTATCTTAAATTGTATTGTTATCGTTTTATTTACAATTATAGCGAATATCCTAGTTAAGTGGAAGAGTTGGTCACATGACCTTAATTCCACCGAGCTATGTAAATGTATTTTTTAGTAACCTACTTTCAATTTTATGATAGGTGACAACGAATCAAGAAATTCTATATATGACTTCACGTATACTAGAAGCAATACAATATCAGTGCCTCGTGAAATGCGTAGAAAGCCAAGAAGAATAGCTGTGAGTCCTAAAGAAATATTTGATCCTAAACAGCAGATAATAAGTAACAAAAATTCGATACAGAGGTCTATGAGCATTGTGTTCCTCATAGCACAATGTTTTGGAGTATTTCCTCTTCATGGAATTACCAACCGTGATGCTGACAATCTCAGGTTAGTTCTCATAAAATTGCACGAATAATCTTAAAATATATAAGTTTTCATTTATGCTCAGTTTTCCTATTTTTTAAAGTCCACGATTCACATGGATTTAATTATATCATATGATTCTATTACTGAAGATCATCAATAATGAATTAAGTGACCACAAGTGTGGTAAGTCTCTAGTGTTCCTCATTGAGTTCTGTCACTGATTTTGGATATCTAGCTCTAGCATACTTACTTACTTACTTACTTACTCACTGGCACTATCGAACCCGTAGGTTCATGGCCGCGCGGACATAAGCTCTCCATATATCCCTATCCTGAGCTAATGCTTTCCAATCATTCCCTGTATATTCTACTTCCCACAAATCATAGTTAATGTTGTTCTCCCGCCTCATTCTTGGTCTACCAACTGGGCGTTTTCCTTCTGGCTTTCCTACAAGACGTTTCCATGCACGTCTTTCATTCCCCATACGCGCAACATGTCCCTCATTTATTAGTGAGACTTTTAATGGCAATAATTTTATATCATATCCCAACCACTTGCATGAGCTGAATACTCTGCACAGTACTGTGGTTACTAAGATTTCAAAAATGTGAATATTCGTAAGAGTCTTGTAAAACTGGCTCAAATTATGTGTAAGCTTAATTGAACTGTCGATATTTCGTATTACTGATTGTTTTAATATCCCACAGGTTTAAGGTGGAGAAGTTTTCGTACAATTTATTCTCTATTTACGGCTGCAGCTCTCGTCTTCTGCAACATAATAATTGTAATATGGTTATTTGAAGTCCGTTTGAACTTCAGATCGTCAAGTAAGTTCTTACTCTGTTTATTTAAATTGTAAATATTAAACCCTATTTTGCAATCATGAATAGTCAGGATATTCGAAAGCTATTTATTTGAAAAATAGTTAAAAGTTAACATTGGTACATGGTGTAATGAAGCAGACTTAATTCATGCGTAGAACTCGGATTTATGGAAAAGTGCCTTTACTTGTTGCTGGTCGCCGGAAAAGATTCAATGTAATGTGCAAACATTGTATTCATTACTTATTTTAGGAATTCTCACTATGAGGTATATTCATTAAGGTAGAATATGTTTATCACTCACCTCATATTGTTCTTCTTATTTGATTATAAACTAGTTTCGGAACATAGTTTCTGTTCCATCCTCAGTATCATCACGACCGTTGTTCTGTCGTCTTGAAGAGCTGTCCTTCTCTCCTTCCATTGGCTGACTGAAAAACCTCGAAACCAGGTCATTCTCACCGGGAATTTCAAAGTTCATTAATTTCTTCTTTCCGCTCTTTTGAATGTAGATCTTTTCCCAAACAGTAAGTTCTTTTGGTTTTTCTATTTGTTTTAATAATTTAGCTTCTTTCTCGATAAGATGTTTTTCAGACCATGCATGGGCAGCCACTGCAGATTTTTCTACTTCCCCTTTCTTGACATTCCTGAGATGTTCTTTAACTCTAGTTTTCAAATTTCTTTTAGTTTTTCCTATGTAGAATTTCTCACATTCTTCACATTTAATTTGATAAATCCCTGATTTGTTTTCTTCTTTAATGTTCTCATTCTTATTAGGTCTAATCAGTCTAATAAGAATGAGAAAATTAAAGAAGAAAACAAATCAGGGATTTATCAAATTAAATGTGAAGAATGTGAGAAATTCTACATAGGAAAAACTAAAAGAAATTTGAAAACTAGAGTTAAAGAACATCTCAGGAATGTCAAGAAAGGGGAAGTAGAAAAATCTGCAGTGGCTGCCCATGCATGGTCTGAAAAACATCTTATCGAGAAAGAAGCTAAATTATTAAAACAAATAGAAAAACCAAAAGAACTTACTGTTTGGGAAAAGATCTACATTCAAAAGAGCGGAAAGAAGAAATTAATGAACTTTGAAATTCCCGGTGAGAATGACCTGGTTTCGAGGTTTTTCAGTCAGCCAATGGAAGGGGAGAAGGACAACTCTTCAAGACGACAGAACAACGGTCGTGATGATACTGAGGATGGAACAGAAACTATGTTCCGAAACTAGTTTATAATCAAATAAGAAGAACAATATGAGGTGAGTGATAAACATATTCTACCTTAATTGTATTCATTACCTATCAAACATTATAGGAAGGTTAATGTTTTGCCTTTCTTGAATTCTAGTGTTTATTTTCTATTATTCCACAGTTTTCTGCCTTTTACTAATTACTTTCTTTCTTAAAACTAATTGTAAATACAGTATAGTATGTGAATTAGAAATAATTGTTTGTTCATCGAAAATGTTGTAAAAACGTTATGATCGAAAATGGACACTGCGATGTTCGCTTGAACATAATTTACGTTATCTGGCTAACACCAAAACTTCAGTACTTAGAATCTGAAGAAACATCTTGCTGTCAGTGTAACAAATATTGCATTCTTTCAATATTTTTTGTAAACAATGTTGCTTTTTAAAATACAAGTCCTTTTTATTTCCTGTAGTATACCGTACTTGTAATTGTTACTGGTTGAGTGAAAAAGAAGTTCGCATGGCCTTAACTATATCAGTGTAACTCAAGCATCAATATTATTATTATTATTATTATTATTATTATTATTATTATTATTATTATTATCATCATCATCATCATCTGCATTCATGGATTAGGTCTGTTGACCCGTTCCGACTTCAGCCCATCTCTTTCTAGGTCTGCCCACATCTCGGGTGCCTTTAGGTTTGTATTTTGTTATTTGTTTTGGATATCTATCTTCATTCATTCTGTCTATGTGTTGCTTCCATTTTTGTCTATATGTATCTATTTTATCAGTTATTGCAAATATTTCAAGTTCCTGTCTTATTTCTGGGTTCTTGATTCTGTCTTCCTTAGTGCACCCTTTAACAGATCTCAAAAATTTCATTTCTGCCGCCGTTATCCTACTTAGATCTTGTTTTTTATGTATCCAGGCTTCTGAACCATAGAGCAGTACCGGTACTGCCAACATTTTATAAAATTTCAATTATTATCATTATTATTATTATTATTATTATTATTATTATTATTATTATTATTATTATTACAGTAGAACTTGTTTAATCCGGAACTTGAATAATACAAAAATCTGTCTAATGTGAACAAATTTATTGGGCCCGGCAAAATAATAGTAATTTTACGTGTATTTATTTTGCATAAAACGGAATCCGTTCGACCCGGAAACGGAAGGATATTTTCACACAATTCAGGGAAATAAATGTTTATAAGGCGGAAATATAGAGAAATAAATTAGTTTCCACTTCATTGAATTCCCATTAGGCGAATTAACAATAAGTGATGATTCCTGGCGCCTGAGTTTCTGGAATTTTCTTTCGGCCTCACTGCACACCCGTTTTGCGAAATACAGATTCGTTTAACAAATATTTGGCGGGGTGACATCTGTCTTACAAAAGACCAGTGCACTCTAAAATCTTAAATTAGTTTTAAGATCTGAGACCGATTGTGCACGTATCTTTCATCGTTCAATAAAATAACGATGTTGGGAGTGAAAGGACCGACAAATTTTGCTTTCAGTTCAAATATTTCAGACTTGAAGTTAATTTACATATTGTAATAAAACGATCCTGATCCTATGGCTTTATTTTCCTTTTGATGGAATCGATACTCAGGACCATATGGTTGGGAAATGAAGTATAGTACACAAAGAACCATTTTCTCTGATTCTGTTCACTCTCGTATGCACCGCAGCTGCGCACTAGGCAGCGCGCCGTCACATCGCATGCATACTCCGGTTTCCTTTAACTTGAGCTCACTATAGAGCACTACAATGCCAAACAAGGTACTCCCCTGCTCAGGACGCTCACGCCCTAAGATCCAACAAACCAAACTGGGTTTGAACCCACGAAACTCGGATCGTGACTAGGTAACCAGACGTCTACAGGAGACGTTGGAGAAAATGGATAATACAATTAAAATGCTATACTTCGCTTATTTTTGTTAGTCGGATCAAGGTCATACTGGAGTGTCAATTGCTTTCTCCCTTAAACCAGCACAGAGTTGCATGATGCAAAGCAAGACAATCTCAACCTCACGCAACTCCTCAAACCATACAACTTATCACTGGATTCAATATGCCAGCTCAGCAGGGACCGTGAACTGACTAATAAAAATACATGGAGTATAGCAGATAAACGCAGAATGAATTGATTGGGAGGAGTGCAGAAAAAAAGTCGCTTATATATTTTAGGTGATGAGAGCTAAAATAATTATAGGTTACCGGTCTGTATGTCATTTTAAGTTTAATGTTAAGTTTCACATTTTTAGTTTTAATGTGATTTTAAAAATTAATATAAAATTATGGAATATTCACCTGAAAGGTCCGCCTCCTCAACTTAATTAATCATATAACTGTAGCGCTTTCGGGACTTGTCCCTTCATCGGCAGGATTCGAAACTGGTGTTTCACTGAAAATCTGGTAGAGGGGGTTGCATGTATTGGGTTCGTTTTCGTTTATCAGGCTGTCGGCTGTCGTTGTTGTGAGCTGCTTTCATGATTTCCATCTCTTCGAGTACGTTTATCTTCGCTGGATTATTTTCCCTGTGCATTACTGTTAGGGTGTTTTCAATATTTAACATGCGATGTCCTTCATGGATAACGTGTTTTGCATAGCTTGATTTCCCTTCTGCGTGAATGAAGTCTCGAAAATGTTATTTGAATCTGATGTTAAAACTCCTGTTTGTCCTTCCTATATAAAATTGGTTGCAGTCCTTACGTGTCAGTTTATAAACTCCTTTGCTGTTGAAAATGTTATTTTCTTCAATGTTATTGTTTATTATGTTGTTTAATTTGTTATTGGTTCTGTATACTATTTTTACTTTCTTATCTTATATAAGGACTGCAACAAATTTTATTTAGGAAGGACAAACAGGAGTTTTAACATCAGATTCAAAGAAAATTTTCGAGACTTCATTCACGCAGAAGGGAAATCAAGCTATGCAAAACACGTTATCCATGAAGGACATCGCATGTTAAATATTGAAAACACCCTAACAGTAATGCTCAGAGAAAATAATCCAGCGAAGATAAACGTACTCGAAGAGATGGAAATCATGAAAGCAGCTCACAACAACGACAGCCTGATAAACGAAAACGAACCCAATACATGCAACCCCCTCTACCAGATCTTCAGTGAAACACCAGTTTTGAATCCTGCCGATGATGGGACAAGTCCCGAAAGCGCTACAGTTAAATGATTAATTAAGTTGAGGAGACGGACCTTTCAGGTGAATATTCCATAATTTTATATTGATTTTGAATAATACCTCAACGGAACACATCACGAATCTTATAAAAGTTGATACTTCGATTTTATAAAGAATATTGCTCTTTTTCAGTTACTAAATATATATTTAATTAATTTATAACTTGTGTTTAAAATTTGTATTTATTTTCATTCAGGTGTCCTTGTATTCTACGTTAACAGTTTATTGTCCAACATATTATTTTTAAAGGCAGCTAGAAATTGGCCGGAGGTAGCCCGATTTTGGCAAAATATTGAAATAAAACAGCACCAATATGGATATTCGGAGAAATTGAATTTCAAAATAAGATTAATCACTACAATAATGTTGATCACAGCTCTCGGTGAGTACAATAATGTTGATCACAGCTCTCGGTGAGTAATTACTTTAACAAACAAACAAACAGAACAATACATGTTCGTGTATAGACTAATGTTATATTGTCTATAAGCATTGCTATGGAAAATAGTTTTCTTTTAACATAGCAGTATAATATATTTAGTGTTGGAGTAATTTGGTATCTTTACCTTGTCGTGGTGGAGTGGCTTGCGTGCTTAAATGATCCTGAGAGCTATGCCGATGGTAGCATTGCTGCCGATAGGGTTACCCATGCCGGACTGGTCGAAGGTGATAAGCCAGACGAAAAAAGGACCTTGGTCGAAAGAGTGACGATCTTTCACCGTAAAAATACAACCGTCAAGAAATGCGGACATGGGTTCATCTGGGGTAAAATTTTCCGGAGGTCAAATAGTCCCTCATTCGGTTCTCCGGGCGGGGACTACTTCAGGGAACCCATGCCAAAGGCTTAAACACAGGGACATGTTCCTAGGAACATGGAATGTTAGGACTTTATACAATAGCGGGACACTAGAGAGATTAACGCGGAACTAGAGAAATCCGCCATGGGAGATAGTAGCTTGTAAAAGAAGGTAGATGGACAGGAGAAGGGAGGTCAAGAGAATCAGGAAGCTTTGCATTATACGACGGGGGTGCAGAAAGACATGCAATGTGAACGGGGTTTTAGAGTCAGAAGGAGGATCCTATCCGCTATCCGAGATATTAAGTTTGTTAGTGATACGATATTGTAGCTATTAAATGTACATACAGAACAGGCCAGAGGGAAAACGCCCAGTTGGTAGACCAAGAATGAGGTGGGAGAACAACATTAACTATGATTTGAGGGAAGTAGATTATACAGGGAATGATTCGAAAGCATTAGCTCAGGATAGGGATGTATGGAGAGCTTATGTCCGCGCGGCCATGAACCTACGGGTTCGATAGAGCCAGTGAGTAAGTAAGTAAGTAGTTATTAATAATTTGTAATACGGTGAAAAATATATGATGCAATTTGTAAATTGTGTACTGATTTAGAACTTCGTAAACAAAAAAGTGTTCTTTCACTGTACAGCAGTATAATAAAGATTTAAAATATCGTGCATAATCAGCTATGTGCACAAAAAAGAGCAACATAAATAAGTCAAATCGGTTACGTGCATCACTTTCCTGGCCTGAATTACATAACTGATCTGACAGGAACAGTTTCCAGTAGCAGCACGTGGCCAACTTTGCTTAATCGTCTGTACAACCTCGACTTTGAAAGATTCACGTACACGATTTCGAGGAACAATTCTAGATTGTTTCTTTCTCCTTTAGGTGTAAATAACTAATTTTCGTAAAAAAGTGCACATACCCGGTTTTGCAGGCGCAACGAGCGTATGTCGATGGAAATGGATTTTTTGAAGAGAACAGCATGATGTTCAAAATTGGGAAAATATAAGAAATAATGTCATACGAGGGAAAAAATTGAATATTAAATATTCAGTAGTATATTATATAATATATATTAAATTAGTATGGGCAAGTAAAGGGCTTCCAATATAAACCCGGACCGGCCTCACGGGGTTTCACCCGTCAGGCAGCGCTCTCTCCTCGTCCGCATTTCACTCTGCCGGCCGCTCGTCCTTGAACTAGTCAGTTTACTATCGTTCGACAAGATGAGACGTCAGCTGACATTAGAGCAGCGCATTTATGTGTGTAAATGTTATTATAAATACGAATCAGCTCGTCGCGTTCGCGAGGAATTTATTCGGAACTTCCCTGGACAATTACCTCCTTCCAGATCGACAATCCACGATCTTGTGACTAAATTTGAGACCACTGGTTCAGTACAAAATAAACACACGCGAAGGCGTACGGTTCTCACCGAAGAAAAATTAGACGAAATTGGCGAAAATTTGGAACGTTCACCACAAAAATCATTACCGAAATTAGCACAACAAGTAGGGATTTCAGTATCTTCTGCACATACAGTAACAAAATGTGTTTACTCGGTATAATGCCTGTTTAACTGCGGGAGGACAACATTTCCAGCATTTTCTATAAGGTAAGAAACAGTTCAAGGACGGGTGGCAGGCAGGGTTAATTGCGGGAGGAAGAGACAGAATTGCGTGCCGGGTGAAACTCCGCGAGGCCGGTCCAGTTTTATATTGGAAGCCCGTTACAACGAATACAAGATGAAAGGTTATCAATAAAACATTTAAATGGCGTCCACTTGGAAGAACAAACAAAAAAGACTTGAAAACTCATGAATGCAAGAAGTAAGAACTGAAATGAGAACAGGAGGGCTGGAGGACATGCAGTGGAGACGAGTGGAGAAGGAAAATTAATCTTTATGCACAGAAAGATGTGAAAATCTGTAAATAAATAAAATTATGACGATTATTATTATTATTATTATTATTATTATTATTATTATTATTATTTATTATTATTATTAGTTCATCACGTTATAACAAATTTTGTTTGTAAACAGGCGTTAAGAATAATGCATTATCATCTTATGTTTTAAGGATAATATAGCAGGGAGTTAATATTTTAATCTGCATATTAATATTTTGTATTTATAGATTTTTAATCATTCCTAAAAACTCTGCCCTAATAGCGATTAGTCACTCATTATCATAGGGGGTTTTTACTGTACAGTCAACCTATATTCCTATCTAGAAAAAAAATGTTGAAAGGTCAATATAGAAATAAATATTTTGGTATGTATTTTTGTTTAAAACGTTTAGACACTGGTGGTGATTTTTTTGTGTGCAGTTGAACATCTGTTGTCGCACCTGAGTTCAGCGCACCTCGCTAGCGAGTGTTCTCAAGCAGGTTGGGACCTGTTTAAGCGCTACTGTGTCATTTACTACAGGAGCGCCTTTCATGTGTTCAACTTTTCTGTCGTGTTATCAATATTTACCTTCACATTTCACCTTATATCAGCTTTCTATTGGAGCTTTAATGATCTGTTCATCATAACAATAAGCACTGCGCTTTCAAGCAGATTCGTTCTCTTCAATAATCATCTGAAACGAGTCCGAGGAAAGGTAACTATTAAACAGTTTTTATATTTATAGCTTCCTAATTAAACATTTCACAAGAGAACCACAAACTGCTGTTAAAAAATAATTAATATCTATAAGGTAAAGGCCCCAAATAAGAGATACCTTTCGAAAAATCACTTCTGTATCAGAATGGTAACTGATTTATTACATTTAAAAATGGTAATGCATGTTTCATATTCTTTATTTTGATATTTCATAAAATAAAACCTCGTTACTTAGTAAGTATTTAAAAAAACTCTAAGAACAATAAGAATTGTAAAAATTGAAAATTTCGAAGAGGGTTCCAAATAAGAGATACCTACATTTGCTTCTATATCTTTAGCAAAAACATTCAAATAATCCAGTACATTCAAAACAAAAACACTTTATCACACACAAACTAATAATTAATTTCACTATACATGTTAATAGTGTCTTTTCAGAGTAGATAATTAATTTTGCTTCTTTGAACAAATAAGCAGACGAATGGTTCCTCATCAGCCCCGCAATCTTCATGAGCCCAGCGATGACAGTCAATGCACTGAGCTCATTTTTCTCCTCTTGTGTCCTCTGAATACAATCCAGTGCAAAATAAGCACTCAGCATCATCAGCACCAAACTCTGAATCATCATCGCCTGAATCAATTATCTCCATTTCCGAGTCTGTTTCTTCGCTTGAAGAACTCAGTTGGCGTTTTCTTGACCGAGACTTTTTAGATTTTACTGAATTTGTTTTTTGAAAAAGTTGCTTCATTTTAGTTTATTGGTTGTATTCAAACTGTCCTTTAATTCTTGGCGATACGGACTGCCTGTCAGAAGGGCTGCATTTCCGGTTCTCCCTTTCCTTTTTTCTGGTTCTCGACTTGTTGATGGTTGTTGGATCTGAGGGAGTGGTGACACATCAGTAAGACCCACGAGAGTACCTGAATCAGGAACTACGATTGCATCACTCTTATCTCCGGTGTGGATGGCAAAATCGCTATCAGAAAAAAATGTTCCTGTTGCACGGAACAAGCCCTGTCTTTCGAAATGCATTGATCGAAATTTGTAGAGTAGCAGTCGGGGTGACAGCCCGGTTGATTCTTCGGTCCGATTTTCTAGAAAGACAGACGAAACCTTAACCTTCTGCTATCTAAATGACCTCTCAGGGCCTATAATGTGACCACTTTATTTTTATAAACTTAAATCACGTATTTATCAAACGAGATGAATTTTTTTAAGAAAATGTAGCGCACTTTTATACAGGAGAATCTGCATATGTCAATGAAACAACTTCTGGTTCCTAATAAGAGACACTATCTCTTATTTGGAACCACAAGTATCTCTTATTAGGGAACGGCACGGTCGCCAATTCCGTGGCTGGTCAGACTGTAATAAATTGTGTCACTAATAATCACTCTAGTTTCATGAACTTTTCGGGAAAATAAGTAAAATTAATATCAGAACTCACCATCACAGTTATCCACAACTTTGAATAGCGTCACTACAAAAATTCAATTGTCGCGAAAACAAACACAACCTTCTCTGTTTCGTTTCAATCAACCAAGTGACACCAAACAAAGAGCACGATGCTATAATAGTACAAAGCTCAGATTTTTGTTACAAACATCAGATGACAGCTGTTCATGGACTAGATAATAAGGTATCTCTTATTTGGCGACTTTACCTTATAGGACGAAGTATAAATCAAAAGAAGAAAAACTTATATAACCTTCAGTCATGATATTAATATCTTATGAGATACTAGCTAATTCCCGGCGTGCGCTGCTGCGCCTAAATAAATGAAAATTAATGTGATTTTATGTTTAGTTGAATACGTAAAAGGAACAAATTATAAATTTATATTTTTTAGATACCCCGTGCTGATTATCCGGCGTTGCCCGGGAATCTACTTATTCCGATCTTCTTGACATAAACGAGCAGAAATATTAAAATTAATGTGTTTTATGTTCAGTTAAATGAGAAGGGGAAAAATTTATATCGTAATTAATTTTAGACACTCCGTGCTGTTTACCCGGCGTTGCCCGGGAATCTACTTATCTCGATCTTCTTGGCATAAATGAGCTGAAAGACGAAATTTAATGTACTTCTTAAGACTAGACGAATACGTAAAATGAAAAATCATTATAAATGTATATCGTAATTATTTAAAGATTCCCCGTGCTGATTTACACGGTGTTGCCCGGGAATCTACTTATCTCGATCTTCTTGGCATAAATGAGCTGAAAGACGAAATTTAATGTACTTCTTAAGACTAGACGAATACGTAAAATGAAAAATCATTATAAATGTATATCGTAATTATTTAAAGATTCCCCGTGCTGATTTACACGGTGTTGCCCGGGAATCTACTTATCTCGATCTTCTTGGCATAAATGAGCTAAAATACAAAATACATTATTGTGAGTTATCCGTAAAAGAATACCCGCCATGTACTGCTATGCTATGCTTGTACAGAAATCTACGTACTTGTCTCGATCTTCTTGGCATCAATGAATTGTGAGTTATCCGTACGAGATAAACATATGCTGTCGCGGACTTCTTTTTTGTAGAGCTTTTTGAGACATTCAATTCTGTGTACATTAATTTTGTGTATTTGTTATCGTTTAGGCAGCGTAAGCCATTTAAGCGTCCAAAGAGCTAGATTTTTCACGTTTTCCACTACAAAGGGCGGTTTTTAAGGGTGTAGGAGTTGAGTAACACAACTCTTTCAAAGACCTGTGTTCATCCTGGGAATCTTCTTAACATTTTGCAAAAAGCCCCATCACAATCGGATCAACGGTATGGCCGCGCATAAAGTACGAACAAACACACATTCATTTTATATATTAGGCCTAAACGTCATTTATCATTATTGTACATTTTTATTTTAACAGTATCATATGATATAATGTGATAAGGAGCACGTGGCCATTTATTTTACCATCACTTAGTGTAGTCTCCAGTTAGGATGCTACCTTGTGACGCAACGGGAACGGGTTCGATCCCCGGACGGGACAAGTTTCTTGGGTGAGGTTTCTTCTGGGGTTTTCCTCGCCTATAAGACAAACACCAGGAAACGTAAGGGTAACAGAGTGGAACCCTTGACAGAGGTCCACTCCAGGGAGTAGGCGCCCCTGCCCTTTTGTGAGCTCCAGGTCCCACTCGCCCTGTGGGTAGTACCTGGGTAGGGCCCAGTCCACAGATCTACGTGGGGAGAGAGAAGTCCCCAAAGCCGTAGTGAAAGCAATTTCTCTAGGAGACGAACACTCCGAAATTGCAGTTCCCTGTCCTCCAGGAAGAGGGGTTCGGCTAGAGGCTGGTAACCTCTACTAGTAAAAAATAAATTACTAATAAACTTCAGCAGAAGAAAAGCCGGATATCCAAAACAAATAACAAAATACAAACCTAAAGGCACCCGAGATGTGGGCAGACCTAGAAAGAGATGGGCTGAAGTCGGAACGGGTCAACAGACCTAATCCATGAATGCAGATGATGATGATGAGTGATGACCAGGAAACGTTGAGGCCCAAACGGCCACAGATAATGGCCGTTACAATTATAATTATTCATATTTACGTTAGATTAAGTTTAGGATTAAGGACTCTCCTGGCGCGCCACTACCATCGTATCATTGGGGCACTGTAACATCGTCTTCCAGGCGCTCCAACCTCAAAAGTGAGTTACAAATACGGCAGTGCCAGGAGAGAACACCAGGAATGTCGAAATGACAACTTCTGACATTGAATAAAAAACATAAATTATCAGCCCTTAGCAAAAAGACTGTAATTTAAGTACATTTGGTTTACTCCTCGTAAGCATCGAAGTGAATTGTGAAAACTGAAGACACGTAGGGTCGAATGTTTGAACGCATTACACAGTAAAAGGCGTTCTCTGCTGGTAAAGTTTTTTATACAAACACATTTTTCTTACTCAGAAATCTATTCACGCGGTAATAATTGTAAGCTACCTGACAAAGTACCTTAAGATCGTAGCTCAAGATATAAACTTATGTGAAAATCCCGAAGGGAACCGATGGTAACCGATGTAGTTTGTAACTTATCCAAGATGTCGGACCTTGAAGACTTCGATCATGTTTTCGGTATACGCAGAGAAGAGGAATTTGATAGAGTCTACCAAAGAATTCAACTGGAAAAACAGGAGAATCGGCGTAATATTGCGCGTCGCAGACGTGTTTGTATACGGTATTATTTGCGGGATGCAAGCATAAATGCATTCCTCTATAGCAGACGAAAATAACGGAAGTGGTTTTATCGCTGAGAATTCTGGGTAATTCGTTGCCAATATTACGAAAACGTCAACATTCATGCATGACCGGTAAGTCGGTCTCAGCTCACCAGTGATTGGAAGTAATTTGAGTAGAGACTAATGTATTTGCATACGACCCGTAGTCATTTAAACAGCTACTAACTGCTCTTAAAGTATTGTATTCATTGTCAGAGTAGGCCTACGTATATTTGGTCATAAAATGTATGTGATAAATTAGGGATTGTAAAAAATGTCTCAAACGGTTTTATATAAGAACATTTCATGAATGATACATAAAAATTGCGAAGTTGCTGCTTTTATTAGACTTAGTGATGACAAAAGAATAAAGTAATTCAACTCATGATCATGGTTTAATTTCAAAACGCTTAGTACTTGATTCGATAAACGAAAAATGCAATAAGCACAATTGTTTAATATTATGATATGTATTTTTCCGCCAAATTTATTTTTCGCCAATGTTATGCACGCTACTGTAACAGAGAACTTATTCGCGAAACATTTGATATGGATAACAGTGTCGTACCGTGGATTATTCAGTGGAATAAATATTTTCAACCATTGCATTTTGAACTTATAAACCATAATTCTATCTCAAAATTGTTTTACCGGGACACGATCGTACGCATCCAAATTCCTAAAAATCCATGTATGTGGCATAGTTACGTGTCTTCAAATTTTGAAACGAAATATGGAATAAATTAACAGCGTTTAAAGTGTTTAATTTTATGACTGGAATGTTTATAAATATCACTCAACAAAATATCGCGACTTTTAAGCCAAACGTCGCAAAAAAAAACTTCTTCTTCTTCACTTCCTGGTTTAGGCAAGAGTTGCCTGTTCTGTCTTCACTAATAGATCTAAGACCATCTCTTCCGAGGACGCCCGACATCTCTTCTTCCTCTTGGAAAACAATGCAAGATTTTATTTGGTAATCTACTTTCTTCCATTCTTTCTTCATGTTCTTTCCACTGTATCTTGTTGTTAAATATCTTTTCTTTTATGGAGTAGATCTGCAGTTCTTCACGGATATCCTCGTTTCTAATCTGGTCCATTCTAGTACAGCCTTTTATTCTTCTTAAAAATTTCATGTCGGCTGCTTGGATTTTACTTTCTTGTTTGGTAGTGGTAATCCAAGATTCACTCCCATACAAAAGGACAGGGACAGCCATTGTTTTATAAAATTTTAATTTTGTTTGTTTATGGGCTTTATTATTCAATGTTCTATTTATTGTACCACAAATAGCTTGAAACTGATGTGTTTTGTGTTCAATATCTTTATCATACCCATAGCTGATGTCACATCAGACTGTATTTATTAGATTAAACATAAGGGCAGTGTAACGAATAGTCATTTTCTCATTTCTAAAAGAGGGAGAAATATGCGTTTACACGTTTTGCAAGGGAGTTTATTATGGCGTATACATACGTCACAGGCAGCCTTTGAAATAATTGATGGCGCACAGATACTTTCACATGAACAGAGGTCAGCTATTTCGTTCACAACTGTACAACTATTTGCGAAACTAAAGTCCGTTCAATTTCGTTGTGTGTCGTGCAATGGAAAATAATTTCGCGTAAATACCCGATGAACCAGACGACTCTACTGGGGAAGATTGACTTGCTGGTGGGTAAGAGGCGAGGGGAACTAAGTATAGCTCACAACGAAGGAATGGCGTCTGTATCCATATTGGGCGGCCACATCTTCGTCAAGTCCACAACGGTCAACAGGGCGACAAGGAATAGCACAGCTAAACTTGTAGGGCTTGAAGAGCGGAAGAAGCAGGCCTCTCTTGGGGGGTGGATACCCAGAGGAGCATGTTTGGAGGCTCAGAGGAAGCAGCCCTTCCACCATCCTTGTCCTGCGAAGCGCTCGTAACGCTTCCAGGAGACATTTATCTTACTGAGAAGCTTCATGGAAATCAGCCGGATTGTCATAAAAGGAACCGACCCAAGCAAGATAAAAGGATACGATTTCGGAACGGGCAATTGCCTAATCCCTACGTAGTTCGGTAAATGCTGTAAAAAACTAAATAAATAAGAGAATACAAATAAATGTAATTGAAATAAGGACGACAGAAAAAAAAGCAAAACAGTGAGATTGAGCACGAGACCTCATGCAGGGGAATCAGAAGCTCCCTCCACTAGATCACAACCGTCTCTGCTAAAAATACTGTACGTACGAAGGGATACAATACTGGAGGACTAACATGTGAAGGGTCCAGTGGAAAAACGATGAATGTCACATTAAACTCAAACTGAGATAAATGAATTTTAAGTTTTGAAAGGCTATATCATTTCCCTGTACACATTATTTCCAAAGCCTTACAAAACGTAACCCATAGCTTCTTTAAACAGTTTTTTAAATGTTACTAGGGAACAGTACAAACACTAAGAATACGAAACCTCAGTTTTCGTGATTTTGTACATTCATCGTTTTTCCCCTGGACCCTTCATGTGTTATTAGATATTATCTTGACTCCATTTAAATAAATCAGACACGTTTTGCATTTATAGTGAAGATAAACAACCTTGTAATGCTTTGTATTTTGTAAACAAAGTAAATAATTATTCATTTTCTATATTTAGGAGCTGTTTCCTTAAAATTAATTTATTTCCCTATATAACAAATTTATTTATATAACGAAGCCTGATAACATATTGGCATTATGAAAATTAACGACGTTATTTAAAACAAATCCTGACCAGGATCGAACCTGCACCTGCGACGTCGCAAGAGAGCATCTTGCCGATTGCTCTACTGAATACAAATACTGCGTGAAGAAATATTTACGCCGTCAGATTTGATCTGAATGGAGACAGCACACGTAACTACTTACTGGTGTGAATCGCTCTTCAAAACTTTAACTTTCCACCATCAAGAGTTGCGCCATCAATTTTTTCAAGGGCTGTACATCTATCATAATATAAATGCTCTACTTGAAAATCCAAATTTTAGAAGTTTTCTGTACAAATGTACGACACAACATATTCCAAATGAGTCTAACATTCGTACAGAATTAATTGATTCGTTACTATTTACAACAATTTCATTCCGGTATTTATAAAATATGAGTTTTGAGATTGGATTAGTGATGAGGTTTTCATTAACAGACTGTACTCTCTTGCGTGAACCAATGTAAACAGTATAATGTATTGATATTTCACACTTTTTCCCAATCTTGTTTTACTTTTTTTAAACCACTTTTTTCCTTATGAATACATATAAACACAAGAACACGACACACACTTAGTCCCAAGGTGGAGATTTAAAATCCTTTAACCCGCCGGGAATCGAACCAGGGTCACCGGAGTGTAGGGAAGGGAATCTACCGACTGCCCCACAGCGACGGATTTACTAAACCTAAGGATTTACGCATATTTTCTCCATATTTAGCCATTTTCTTTGACTTCTAAAAATATTTCTTACCTCGATCCAACCAATACTTACTTTTTTATGGATGTAAATACTAATATTTTAATTGTTCCAGTGTTTTGAGTAATCAAATGCAAAATTACAATTTTTTAAACATTAATAAGTTAAAATATCCAAAATATAAATTCCAAACTATTCTTAGACTACATTATTCCTCCTAAATTTAATTTCATGTAAGTTTGAGAAATGATGTGAAAGTAATTGAATTGCAAAAATACGAACTAGTATGGAAATTGATATATGTATTATCATAAGTAATGCCACGAGTGATTTCCAAATTATCGATAAATTCACGACTCACGAAGTGAGGAGTGAATTTATCTAGAGAATTTGGAAATCAAGAGTGGCATTTGTTAGGACTATTTAACGAATAAAATTAAGCTGTTTACTCATGAATCATTATTTAACTATAGTTATTTTAAAATATTTATATATTTAATGTAAACGGCGATGTTTGAAAACAAATGAGAAACGATAGGTACGCTTCTACTGCTTCTTTTGTTTATCACTGCAACCAGATCATACTATTTATTGCCAAAGGAACGCAATATTGTAAGGAGGAGCTTTCTTTAATATGGTAATTATAACACTGATAAATATTTGGTGAAACACGACTCTGATTGGTTGTAAAACAGAAATCATTG
Source organism: Diploptera punctata (assembly GCA_030220185.1). Lineage (NCBI taxonomy): Eukaryota > Metazoa > Arthropoda > Insecta > Blattodea > Blaberidae > Diploptera > Diploptera punctata. Next base: position 1,366,905 of record JASPKZ010003876.1, read on the forward strand.
AAACGTGATTGGTCATTGACTCCCATTTGGGGCATGAGTTAAATAGTCATAAGTAATGCCACGAATGATTTCCAAATTATCGATAAACACACGACTCACGAAGTGAGGAGTGAATTTATCTAGAGAATTTGGAAATCAAGAGTGGCATTTATTAGGACTATTTAACGAATAAAATTAAGCTATTTACTCACAAATCATTATTTAAATATAGTTACTTTAAAATATTTATTTATTTAATGTAAACGGCGATGTTTGAAAACAAATGAGAAACGTTATGTTTCGTTTCTCCATCCACTGCAACAAGATCATATAATGTTTGTTACATATTGCCATCTGGCGTGGGAAACTTGAAATGTCATCGCAATATTATAAGAATGCATCCTAGTGGAGAAAAAATTACACACATCAAACTGTATATTATAACCAAAATTATAGGTTAATTTATTTTTTAGTAAACAACTCGGTAAAATCATTATTTAAAAACACAATTATTGAACACAGAATTATCAAAAAGAACTCGGTAATATCATTATTTAAAAACACAATTGTCAAATTTGTATTTCGTCTATATCTTCATTTGAAGCACAGCCAAATCTTGTTTCTGCCGTTTTGAACATTCAAATATGGCGGCTTTACTGTTGACTCAGTCACTGCAAAATAATGGTCAGACCTGTTCAGAATATTAAAAAGGAGGAGCTTTCTTTAATATGGTAATCATAACACTGATAAATATTTCGTGAAACACGACTCTGATTGGTTGTAAAACAGAACTCATTGAAACGTGATTGGTCATTGATTCCCATTTGGGGCATGAGTTAAATAGTCAATATAGTATAACAGAGTTCAGGTCTTGATTATTTTCTAAAATATTTGATGTATCTTAAGGATGAGACAGAGAAGTTCTGGAGAGAATCTCGTGAGAACTACGAGGCGCTGTGTTCCCTCACAAGAGACATCGATAACTGCATCTCCTGCATCACTCTGCTCTCATTTGGTACCGACGTGTTCTTCTTGATACAACAGCTACTGTACAGTATGAAGTAAGCACTCATGATCATTCTGGGGACACATAAATTTGTTTTTACCTACATTTGCAACATGCTTTATTTTTTACTGGGGCTACAAGCTTACTTACTTACCCACTTGCACTATCGAACCCGTAGGTTCATGGCCGCGCGGACATAAGCTCTCCATACATCCCTATCCTGAGCTAATGCTTTCCAATCATTTCCTGTGTAATCTACTTCCCTCAAATCATAGTTAATGTTGTTCTCCCACCTCATTCTTGGTCTACCAACTGGGCGTTTTCCCTCTGGCCTTCCTACAAGAAGCTTCCATGCAAGTCTTTCATTCCCCATACGTGCAACATGTCCTGCCCATCGCAGTCTACGAGAATTAACTGTTCTTATTATATCCGGCTTCCCACAAAGACCATGTAGTTCATTATTAAGTAGTCTTCCCAATTCCCTGTCTGTTCATCTCTCTTTGGTCCAAAAATTTTCCTAAGTACTTTATTCTCAAATACCTGTAATCTCCTTTCCTCCCTTAAAGTAAGAGTCCATGTTTCGCATCCATACAATATAACTGGTAGAATAATAGTTTTATATATTTTCAGTTAAGGTTTTTTTAAAGGAGTTGGGACATCAAGTGTCTCTGCAATGCATAATAGCACCCATTTCACAGAATTGAGCCTATGTTTAATTTCTTTGTGTATCTCATTCCTATTTGTGATCATTGTTCCTAGGTATTTGAATTCAGCCACTTCCTCAAAATTCCCCTCATTTGTCATTAGCTATTTCCATTATACAATGAATTTCTACGTGGGACCACATATTTAGTTTTATTGATATTTACTTCCAGTCCTAATTTCTTAGTGTTACTCAATAGTGTGTGCGTGTTGTCCTTTAGTATCTCCTCGCTATCGGCCAATAGTACTACATCATCCGCATGAACTAACAGCTAATTAATACCATTGAGTTGTAAGCCTTCCTCATTCTCTAAACATTTAATGGGGATGCTCTAGTACAAAATTAAATAGTAGAGTAGATTTCAAAAGTGGCCGAAAATTGTTTGCCTACACGCACCCTACGCTTTGAGCCATTTAGACACATTCGTATAAGTCTACCTAACTTTTTAGGAATTCCGAACTCCAGCAGGATACTATATAACTTCTCCCTCTTAATTTAATCATATGCTTTTTTTTTAAGTCTACATATAGTTGATGTACAGTACCATTATATTCCCATTTCTTTTCTAAAATCTGTCTTATACTAAAAATCGGATCTGTTGTAGACCTGTTTCTTCTAAATGCACATTGATGATCTCCTAGAATGTCATCAATATAGGGAGTAAGTCTGCTTACTAATATATTTGTAAGAATTTTGTACGAATTTGAAAATTAATGAGATGCCCCTGTAGTTGTTGCAATCAGTGTTTATCTCCTTTGTTATAAATTGGTACGATAATTGATTCCTTCCAGTCATCTGGAAGAGATTCTTTCCCAAAAAAAATCAGACTAAGCAACCAGCGTCTCTCTTGTCCCATCAATTTTCTCCCCCTGATTTTATCAGTTCTGACTGGGATCTTCATCTGAACCTGATGCTTTATAAATCTTCAATTGTTCAAATGCCATTTCAACATCTAATTGCACTTGGCTCTGCGGGGGGGGGGGACTAGGCATTTCTGCTGTCTGTAAATTATCCTCCTCAATGTCCTGTTCTGTATGTACATTTAATAGCTGATTAAAGTAACTTTTCCATCTAATTAATATACTCCTGGAATCTGCAATCATATCCCCATTTTCATTCCGAATTATGTTTGTTCTAGCCCCAATCCCTTTCTTGTCTATACTAATTCCCTGATAAAATTCTCTAATGTTCTTATTTTTTGCATTCATTTCAAGATCATTAATCTTGTCTCTCAAATATTCCCTCTTTTTACTCTTTAGTAACCTGGTGGTTTCCCGTCTAATACTACCCAATTGCTCTAAATTTACCTCATCTGGCTCGTGTAACCATTTCATTTTACTTAGCTTACTTTTCGTTACAATGTCGGCACGTTCCTCATCAAACCATTTCTTGTTTTGCCTCTTCTTTAAAAACCAATGCTTTCTGATGCTGACAATTTAATAGTATCTCTTATAGCCTCCCATTCTTTATTTATATCAGTTTTTTTCTTCGTTTGCCACATTGTCATCTGAAGATTCCAGTACTTCGAATCTATTAGGAATTTTGATTTGGTGTTCTTGCCGCATTTCATCATTTTTCAAGTTTTTAATTCAAATTTTACAGAATCATCTTTAGCGTTTATGATTCTGGGGACACAACAATTTATTTTTACCAACATTTGCAACATTGTATATTTTTTCCTGGGGCTACAAGCTAATATCAATAAATCTACATATACATACAAATACGTTATTAAATGTAAATGGCAATTTAACCACAAAGTAAGGAAATTTTAGACGTTCCACTTACACACAGAGATGAAAACAACTATTGAAGTGAATGGTGGAAAGTATATAAAAGGAGATACATAATATCTATGGAAAACCAGATATAATAAGAACAATTCAGTATTGTAGAATGCGACGGGCGGGACATTTGTCATGAATGGAGGCTGAAAGAGTGGTTTGGAAACTTCTTGTAGGAAGGAAAACGCACACCAGGTAGATGAAGAATGTGACGGAAGAATAACATTAGCCGTAATATAATGTAAGTAAATTATACATGGAATGATTGGGAAATATTCGCTAAGGATAGAGATATATGGAGAGATTATATGAGCTCGTCATGAGTGAGATAGTTATATGTTTCTGTTACTCGTTGTATACCTGCAAAGGTTTTTTATTCAATGCCCCAGGTTGTCATTTCGACATTCCTGGTGTCCTCTATTGGCATTGGCTTAATTGTAACCCACCTCTGGAGTTGGGGCACCTGGAATGCGGAGTTACGTTACCCCGATGATATGACGGGTGATAAATTATATTGAACCGCGAGGACAGTTCTTAACCTAAACGTATCCTAAATTCCAGACCATGAGCAACCACAGGAATAATTCCCTTTAAAAAAAATGCCTATGGTTTGACTGGGAATCTAACCCTGGACCTCAGAAACGCTGCCCACTAGTCCATGAGGCGTTATTACGCCAACTTTGATATCAGTGTTTGTAATACGGAAGTAAATCACTTTATAGGAGGGGGAGATAAGTATGAAACCATTTATATTACAGAAAAATATTACTTTTTCTTCGAATGAAAACACATAATTGAAGCACATGGAAAGGATAATATTATGATAAATCTTGAAGAAGATTTTCGTTTGTAGGCCGTGGTCGTGAGGTTTGTAGTTCCCCGACGTCTCGCCAGAGACTGCGTCTGGCATCCTCAAGGGTTCTCTTGAGACTGGCATTTTTGTCCACTGTCTGTCCTATTAGTACGTTCACCGCGATGTGTTCGTAAGTTATATCTACCTACTGATTGGTCAGCGTTAGGGATTTCCATTGCTCCAATGAGATTGCTGTTTGATACTACTACTACTACTAGTAATGGTGGCAATGCTTATTGCATTGCCCATTGTGCTACATACTGGAACCTCAATTGTGGCTCCTTGGTAGCCAAATTCCATAAGTGTGTGTCAGTATGGAGTTGTAATTCACTTAGCTCAAGCGTTTTGTACGGCGTTGGTGTTTAGACGTGAATTTGGACGGGATATAGATGAGATTGCAAGTATTTGAGAATAAAGTACTTAGGAAGATTTTTGGACCAAAGAGAGATAAAGAGACAGGTGAATGGAGAAGACTACATGACAATTAACTACATGGTCTTTATGGGAAGCCAGATATAATAAGAAGAGTTAAGTCTCGCAGACTGCGATGGGCAGGACATGTTGCACGTATGGGGAATGAAAGACGTGCATGGAAGCTTCTTGTAGGAAAGCCAGAGGGAAAACGCCCAGTTGGTAGACCAAGAATGAGGTGGGAGAATAACATTAACTATGATGTGAGGGAAGTAGATTATACAGGGAATGATTGGAAAGCATTATCTCAGGATAGGGATGTATGGAGAGCTTATGTCCGCGCGGCATGAACCTACGGGTTCGATAGTGCCAGTGAGTAAGTAAGTAAGTATGGTTGAGATGAGGAGTTATCCTCACTAGAGCAGGGCATCGTAAACCACGCACGCCGGGCAAGCAGAGAGTCCGAAAGCCGGCGGCGCGGAATGAGCCACACTACTCTAGCTGTTTAACAGCACTCATCTCATAGGGCCATCAACGGGGTTGGGAAAATATGCTTCGGTGGACATCACGTTGTTGGAACATATGTCCTCTATTGCGAACAATTGGGTCTGTGTGATTTATGATAACATTATACATGTTAACGACATTTTGCTCAATTGTAGTCCCAATATAGGGCATCCGTGCATGGTTGTGTAGGTCTGCGGTCCTCGTGTACATTGGAGCCGAAAATATAATTTTGAGACATTTGTTCTGTATGGTCTGAACTTGACTACAGTTGTCATCTGCACATCACCTCAATGTAATAGGCAACTAGGGTATTATTTGGATAGATGAAGGTCGATTAAATATTGCACAGAGGCATTTTATTTCAGACTTGCGATTCTTTTTCGAGCCTGAAAATCTTCAGACTAGGGACCCACAACTTAAATTCCCTATCTAAAGACTTATCCTTTCTTTTTTTTTATTTGCGTTCTGAAATTCCATCGGCCCTGGCCTCGTCCCTCTGAAGTATAGACAAGGAACATAACCACTAGTCCACCGCGGTCGACTAAACCAAAATAGTAAATCTGAAATGTTAAGGTAAAAAGTATAACAAACCAATCATAAGCCAGTGAGCAAAATATCTACTCCTAATTCGTGAATGTTCAATAGCAGAATTACATTACATCATTCTCGAAGCCAATCTACCTCATAATCTTAACCTTTCTAATATAATGTTTGATGTCCAAACCTACAGACTTAGTTAAGTGCATTGTTTAATAATTAAGAGCGGATGATGATGATGACTCATTCCAAAGTAAGAGAATAATCTGATCAGTTGTAGGAACACTGGGTGTGAGAGAGTAACACGGATGGGAAATTAGAAATTGTTACAAGATTATTAAAAAAATACATGTAATTAATTTTGATATACCTTTTTTTCAGTCACATTATGAATGATATTCATAGAATGTACATAATGGTATCATTTACATATCTGGCAGCACGTACTGTGGCCAAACTACTGTGCGCTTCAAGAGTGTTTGAAGAAAGCCAGATTCCCAGAAACATTCTGTATTCAGTACCATCAACAAGTTACGGCATGGAGGTAAAAATCATCATCATTCTCTCTGTTTGATCAATAAATCCAGGATATAGAATTTGGTAGAAAACAAATATATGTTTCCACATTGCAGAGGGTACTTACTATATAATCATTGCATTATTTTTTATTGAAGTTATAAAAATAATGTTTTATTTTTAGAACAAATGTTTGACAATTAAACTAGTTAGGATTGCAGAATACCCTGGAAAAATACAACATGAAAATATCTGAAAATAAAACCAAATCCATGTCAATCACTGGAAAAGGACTTTCGAGAGTAAAAATAATAATAAATAATAAACCAATAGAACAAGTAACACACTTGAATTATTTAGGTAATAATATATCACAGTTTCATAATCAAAAAGATGTGGAAACAAATTTAGAAAAATATAACAGATTAAATGGTATAATTAGCAGAAATTTTGGAAAACAAATGAGGAAATAAATCCAATTGAGATTTCATAATGCCATAGCCAAACCTGCTCTACTATACGGAAGTGAATGCTGGACACTTCGAGCAAAAGATAAATCCCGCATTGATAGTTCACAAATGAGATTCCTCCGATCACTAACTGGAGTAACATTAAGGGATAGAATGAAAAGTGATGAGATAAGGATGCAGTGGAATAGTAGGGAAATGGTTGAACATATACAAAATTATCAGATTAAATGGTTCCAACACGTCGAGAGAATGTCAAATTCCCGTTTACCAAAGATGATTTACCACCTCAATCCTAAAGGCAAAAGAGACCTCGGAAGACCCTTCAACCGATGGAAAGATTAATTTTTGTAGTCGCAGAACGGGCATCGATCACCCAAAACTGCATTCGGAAGAAGAAGAAGAAGGATTAAAGATCGTCCCGCTCCATAGTTGAGCGGTTTAAGTCATGATTACTTGGTGCAGAGCTGCCGAAGTTGCGCTGGATCTAATCCCCACGAGGGAACCGATTTTATATTGAATTTCGGCCAGTATGGGAACGGTAGCTACCCAGTACCTTGAGGAATTTGGGTAGCTATAATGAATAACGACCCCTAATTGAGAAAATCACTACAATGACTGGGGAACCGATATGCTGATCACATGTCACCCCTATACTGACTTGACAATCGTACACTTCTGTGATCAACTCATGTGGATGTGAGGCAAGCACCCGGCTGGTAGGCATGTCACATCATGGTATTGAAAGTATTGAAATCCAGCTAAAATTATGACAATAATTTTTAGGGCATGATCGTGAAAATAAATTAATTGTTCTATAATAGGAGACGCTCTTTCTTGTAAATTTATATTAGCTTATGTTGTCATTGAATTCTAACAACAGATAGAATTGTTTCTTTATATATGGGGCTTAAATCCATTGCACTAGTATTTGCCAAGAGCAACGTAAAGCTTGCTGTGTTTTGGTTTTAGGAAATGGAAATCACGGAAGGGAATCTACAATACAGTACCGGACTATACCAGTGTTAACTGGATGCGAATTCCTAACCTCGCTTTTACAGAAACTCCATACCTTCTCAACCTAATATTGTTCTGGGGCTTTCCTCGCTCTCTGTCAATAGTATTAGTTGATTGAACCATCCATTTTATTATATTATATTGAAGATATACAATCTGTATTTTTTTGTTCATACGGAATAAATCAGTAAACAAAATATTACATTCCTCATGCTGAAAATAGATAAATAACTTATTTCTGTTTATATAGGCTATATGCAATAGACCAAGGCTCTGTTGGTATGAAAATATCTATTCAACCCTATGTTGGATAGGCTGACAAAATAAGGCACTGCTACTCATTTGTCAGATGTGTTGTTTCATTGGGAGTGCACCTGATCCGGGAAGGAGGAGACCGTCTTTTCACACCTAGTTAGCAAATTTTAACACGCCTCCTCTAGACATATTTCATTACATAAAAATATAAATAAAATATTTGATATGAGAACCTAGCATTTAAAACAAAATAGGCCTATATTCAACAAAAGTACAAAATTGTTCTCAAATTCTTTTTCATGCACTTTTAACGAAATATATATATATATATATATATATATATATATATATATATATATATATATATATATGTTATAATTAAATCTTTAACATTGAGCAATGCAAGCTTAATATGGTATGATAAGAAAAATAAATGCCTGGACGGGATTCGAACACGGATCTCTGAGATCCGGGTTCGAATCCCGTCCAGGCATTTATTTTTCTTATCATACCATATATATATATATATATATAATATATATATATATATATATATTATTAAACATGACAACAAAGTAGAATGTTGAAATTCAAGTAACCAGTGGATTGACCTTGTGTTTAATAACTGCCTGACATATTCTCTGCATGGACGTCACAAGTTTATGGTATCGTGCAGAGCTAATTTGTGTCCATTTTTCGATCACAAACTATTTTAATTCCTCTTTCGACGAAGCATTACTTTTGTAGACCCTGGCGTTTAAAAGAGTCCCATATATCGTGTATGAAGTTCAAGTCATCTAATAAAGCTGTTGTTCTAAATTGTTTTAGTTTGTTCCAAACCGACCATTCCTGCTGTAGTGTGCTTGAGGTCGTAATCCTGTTGGAATATATATATATATATATATATATATATATATATATATATGATATGATATGAAAAGAAAAAAGAATGCTTGAGTCGGGATTTGAACTCGAGTCTCTAAAGTCTGTATCTTTAGCGCTCTAACCAACTGAGCTACCCAAGAATTCCAAGAATTGTATGTTTGTCTTGGAATTCTTGGGTAGCTCAGTTGGTTAGAGCGCTAAAGGTACAGACTTTAGAGACTCGAGTTCAAATCCCGACTCAAGCATTCTTTTTTCTTTTCATATCATATTTGCCTTCATTGCCAAATGTCAAAAAAAAAAAATATATATATGGATAACATCCCAAGTTCTTTAGCACTTTGTTTAATATTGACTCTAACAATATGATTGTATTAATTAAATAAAAATAACATGTAGTTTTATTTGATTTTCATATTTATTATATAATTCAGTGGCAGTTGTTTCGGTACACTGTACCTTCTTCAGACATGTTAACAAATTATGAATTGTTTCCAACTGATCTAAGCAACAATACAACAATATTTATTTAAATTTTTAAATTTAACAAAGGGGATTCATTCAAATCAAGTTGAGAATTTAACAGTTTTACTGCTTTTAAATTTATTAATTTATACAGCCTCCAAAAGACGTAACTTCTTACCCTTATCACAAATATGTAAAATTTCAAAATTTGGATCGAAACTTGATTTGACTGAATCCCCTTTGTTAAATTTAAAAATTTTAATAAACATTGTTGTATTGTTGCTTAGATCTGTTGGAACACAATTCATAATTTGTTAACATGTCTGAAGAAGGTAGAGTGTACCGAAACAGCTGTCACTGAATTATATAATAAATATGAAAATCAAATAAAACTATGTTTTATTTTTATTTAATTATTAAATATGGATTTTCATCAATTAAACACCAACTCAATTGAATATCATTGTACATTGTCTTGTCAATTTTGCCATGAGTCATGTGTACATTTCCAACACTGTTTTGACGACATACACCTCAAACCATGGGGGCACGCCGTAGCGTAGTGGTTAAGGCACTGGGCTATAAGCCGGAGGGTCGAGGGTTCAAGTCCCGTTGGGGTCAGGATTTTTAAACTGACCCAAACCCTCTGGCGGCACCATGGCCCTGGGGTCGACTCAGCCTCTAACGGAAAGGAGTACCAGACGCTTGTTCTGGGGTAAAGTCGGCCGTCACGCAGGGCTGACAACCCGGCTGACATAAAGTGCCGATTGTCTAGAAAAAGTGGGAGCCTTAACCTCCTACTACCCCAAGGGCCTCCGGGCCTGTTGTGGGATCACTTTACTTTAGTTTACACCTCAAACCATACTCGAGCCACTTCTATGTTCAACAATAGATATGGTATTGACCACAACATTGTCTTTATTAGCTCTCTTCTGATTCTTCCAATATCATAGGATCACCGAAGGTTTATTTTTATCTGGTCAGACGCTTTTTTCAAAAATGCCAATTCTCTTTAATAGATTTCAGTCTTAACAGATGGTTTTACTGTTTACAAAGGGTCTCTCGTGGTAACCGTGTCTATATAACGCCCAACGTTCCGTTTGATTACAAAATTTCTTACCTGTTTTAGTTTCTAACATTGGCTGCAATTGTAGGAAACTTTTTCCAGTATTTGATATTACCTGCCGAAAAATATTAATATCTCCTCTATGTCCTAGAATATTTCCATCTTCGGTTTTTTTCACTCTGTATTGCGCTGTGGCATGAGATTTGTCCACCAACGACCTATTTTTCGTTAAGAGTGTCCCTTAAGTGCTAGATTTATATCAATATTAACTCTTTTCAGTTAACCATTTTGAACACGAGTAATATCATTATTATTTTAAATATTAATCCATTGGGTGCATTGCCATGTCGCTGCCGTCAACATAGACACGTTTCAAAATAACATATTAATCCATTGGGTGCATTGTCATGTCGCTGCCGTCAACACAGACACGTTTCAAAATAACATATTAATCCATTGGGTGCATTGTCATGTCGCTGCCGTCAACACAGATACGTTTCAAAATAACATATTAATCCATTGGGTGCATTGTCATGTCGCTGCCGTCAACACAGACACGTTTCAAAATAACATATTAATCCATTGGGTGCATTGTCATGTCGCTGCCGTCAACACAGACACGTTTCAAAATAACATATTAATCCATTGGATGCATTGTCATGTCGCTGCCGTCAACACAGACACGTTTCAAAATAACGTTTAAACAATTTTATGGAGATGGAGAAAATTGTCATTAGTTTTGGGTGTATATTGCCAAAAACGATACTTACTGTGTATTAATTAAATTATCTGAACTTACGCGACAGGGATTATCAGAAGTGACGTACCATAATACACTTATACAATCATAAAATGTCAGAGGTAAAAGTAGAGGCTATTATAGTTAAAATGATCCACGATGAATGTTAAAACTGACCATATTTACTTACTTACATACTTACTTACTTACTTACTTACTTACTTACTTACTTACTTACTTACTTACTTACTTACTTACTTACTTACTTACTTACTTACTTACTTACTTACTTACTTACTTACTTACTTACTTACTCACTCAGTGGCACTATCGAACCCGTAGGTTCATGGCCGCGCGGACATAAGCTCTGCATACATCCCTATCCTGAGCTAATGCTTTCCAATCATTTCCTGTGTAATCTACTTCCCTCAAATCATACTTAATGTTATTCTCCCACCTCATTCTTGGTCTACCAACTGGGCGTTTTCCCTCTGGCTTTCCTACAAGAAGCTTCCATGCAAGTCTTTCATTCCCCATACGTGCAATATGTCCTGCCCATCGCAGTCTACGAGACTTTACTGTTCTTATTATATCCGGCTTCTCATAAAGACCATGTAGTTCATTGTTATGTAGTCTTCTCCATTCACCTGTCTGTTCATCTCTCTTTGGTCCAAAAATTTTCCTAAGTACTTTATTCTCAAATACTTTTAATCTCCTTTCCTCCCTTAAAGTAAGAGTCCATGTTTCGCTCCCATATAATATAACTGGTAGAATAATAGTTTTATATATTTTCAGTTTAACGTTTTTTGAAAGGAGTTGAGACATCAAAAGTCTCTGCAATGCATAATAGTATGCATTTCCAGAATTGAGCCTATGTCCAATTTCTTTGTGCATCTCATTCCTATTTGTGATTATTGTTCCTAGGTATTTGAATTCAGCCACTTCCTCAAAACTTCGCTCATTTATCATTAGTTGTCCATTTCCATTATATAATGTGTAGGTTATAAAACATAATATGACCATATTATGGTCACAAGTTAAACACTATATCAGTTGTTGCCTACTATCTTCTTTACATCTTTGATTCATCTCATAGTATCAACTTTTTTTATTGCGCCATCTTCTGACATCGTACCCTACTACGTCATAATCGCATTTTTTATATTTTTTAATTATGTTATATACAGTGCCTTAAACTATGTTATATACAGTGCCTTAAACTATGTTATATACAGTGCCTTAAACTATGTTATATACAGTGCCTTAAACTATATTATATACAGTGCCTTAAACTATGTTAAGGTACTTTTCATAAGATTAGAGGAGGGCACTGTTCTAAATTAAACTAGGTTATGTTTGCTTTGTCCACCCCTGTGATCTCGAGGTAGCGTGCTGCCTTGTCACGCAGCGGACCCGGGTTCGATTCCTGGTCGGGACAGGCTCCTGGACGAGGTTCTTTCGGGGTTTTTACTCATCTGTAAGACAAATATCAGGACGCTTAGGGCATGACGGTCCCCGGAAATCATCCGACCATTGCTAATCATCCTTATCATTATCATCATCATCCTTCACCGGTGTGGAAAACAACGGGAAGCTACCACACTTATAATTCCCCAGTAAAGCCGCAAAAGTAGCATGAAAATGCTATGATTGCAGTGAAAGAGCTGCCATCGGGCAGAATTACTATGGGTGGATGGATGTTTGCTCTAATTATGAAATTGGTGATAGCGGTATCTAGTGAAACCGGCCGCAACATGTGCTGTACATTGCATTAAGTTGGAAATTGTATTTTAACCATTGTTCATAGATTGATAATGTCAGTATCCCCATTTTTAGGTTATGTCTATGTCTAATTATTTATTTTTTTACTATTTTGCGTACATTTTTCTGACCACAGGTCCGTACTCACATTTCTACAACAATAATTCGACCATTTTTTTATTTTTGTTTGTTTGTTTCTTTGTTTTATTTTATTATTTGGCTAGAGTATGAACACACACAAGTCTGAAAACGTAACTTTTCATTTGATCTCAATACTTCCCAAATATTAAAAATAAATTTGAAATTTACAATACTTCTGAACAAGGATATGTCCCATAACATATGAACTAAGACTTACAACTTTTACTCTATGATAGAGGAAGAAAGTTGTGTATTTATGACATTAATATACAAAATAAAAATATTTAAGATCGGACTTACGTACTTTTATCCTTATGGCGTATAATTATAGTAATACATAATTTTCTGTACAATCTTCAATTAAATTAATAACTGTTAAATAAATAGTTTTGCAGGAAATTATTTTGTTCTTGAAAATTTAAGAACTTATAGACACTTAAAACCTTTTGATGTCCCAACCCCTTTCAAAATACATTAAGCTGAAAATATATAAAACTATTATTCTACCAGTTATATTATATGGGTGCGAAACATGGACTCTTACTTTAAGGGAGGAAAGGAGATTACGAGTATTTGGGAATAAAGTACTTAGGAAAATTTTTGTACCAAGGAGAGATGAACAGACAGGTGCATGGAGAAGACTACATAACAATGAACTACATGGTCTTTATGGGAAGCCAGATATAATAAGAACAGTTAAGTCTCGTAGACTGTGATGGGCAGGACATGTTGCACGTATGGGGAATGAAAAACGTGCATGGAAGCTTCTTGAAGGAAAGCCAGAGGGAAAACGCCCAGTTGGTAGACCAAGAATGAGGTGGGAGAATAACATTAACTATGATTTGAGGGAAGTAGATTATACAGGGAATGATTGGAAAGCATTAACTCAGGATAGGGATGCATGGAGAGCTTATGTCCGTGCGGCCATGAACCTACGGGTTCGATAGTGCCAGTGAGTAAGTAAGTAAGATTTATACAGCAAAAACAGCTCAACAACATACTACATGTTTACAATGGTCACAATTAGGATCGATGATTTACTACAGTGTTGCCACTACTTATCGAATGTCCTTGTAAGTAGTGGCAAAAAAATTGTATACTGACATTGTTTCTTATATGAATTTTTAGACGAGCAGATTCCTAAACCAAGTGATCACAGACAAAGTTGCACTTACAGGACAAAACTTCTTTCCTGTTACAAGAACAGCATTGCTTACTGTAAGTACAGTCACAACTTGCATAGCCATCTGTTGAATTAAAAAAAAATAGTTTTATCAAACATGAAAGTTATATTTTTCCTCTTTAATTGCAGTTGGCTGGAACGATTGTGACGTACGAAATAGTTTTGGTTCAATTTGGGGCAGCGTCAGAAGGAGTAACGACCAATCTAACTGAACTTTGTATAAGTATTACAAGAGGTCTGTAAACTTCTTCTTCTTCTTCTTCTTCTTCTACTACTACAAGGTTTAGGCTATGCAGCCTGCTCCGGCGAAGTTAAAAGTGGAGTCCATCTTCTATGTGGTCGGCCAACATCTCTTGTTCCTCTGGGATTATACAGGAAGGTTCTTTTTGGTATTCTTTCGTTGTTCATTCTCATTAAGTGTTCTGTCCATTTCTTATTATTTTCGCTGATTTTATCTTCAATTTTATATATATTTAATTCTTCTCGTATAGTTTCATTCCTTATTCTATCCGCTCTTGTGCATCCTTTCACATTACGTAAAAACAGCATTTCCGCAGTCTGTATCCTGCTTTTATCCCTTGATTTCATTATCCAATTTTCACTTCCATACAACAACAAAGGAACAGCCATTGTTTTATATAATTTATGTTTCGTATCTTTCCTTGTTTTCCGACCTAAGGTTCTTTTTATGGTTCCACAAATAGCCTGAAATTTATTTACTTTATTTTCTCTATAAGTTATATCACATCCTAAATATTGTAAATGTGATACTTGTTCTATTATCTATAAACTTGAATTTATAAATTAAACAAAGTTACTGTACTAGGGTATTTGGTAAGTGATGTCTGTTCTGCTACAATATCTGAAAAATGCATTTAGGTTACTTTTGATATTACGAACTTCATTTATAGTCTCTTGCCAAGTCAACTATACGTTGCTAAATCCTTGGAAGATGACGTACTCCATCTCCGGCACCACTTCTGGATATCTCTCTCATCTCACCGATCCAGAGCTTTCTGGATATCAACTATTAATTGAAATAGAATGCTTCTTAGATGTTATTAGATCTTTGTGATTAAGTTATAGTTACAAGGGCTCCTGTCTGGTGATTTTGCTTGAAGTTGGTGCACTTCCTAATTCCACCTTCTAAGCAAATTCAACTGAACATTTTTAGGGTGGTATTGTTTAATATATGTGACTATTTAACTTATGCCCCAAATGGGAGTCAATGACCAGTCACGTTTCAATTATTTCTGTTTTACAACCAATCAGAGTCGTGTTTCACCAAATATTTATCAGTGTTATAATTACCCTATTAAAGAAGGCTCCTCCTTTTTTAATATTCTGAACAGGTCTGACCATTATTTTGCAGTGACTGATCCTCTGAGAAATACGGCTACCAGATTGTATATATAGTGCATGAATGTCAACACATGTCGCATGCGGGAGTTAATATAAAAACATTTGTAGCAATTGATTAGACCACGAAAAAAAGAAACCACTGTTTGCACTTTCTTAACTGTATTTTTCCCCAGGTAACAATCCAGAAAAATATAATTGTCATATTTACATCATACGACATCAGAAATGAATTAATATACAGTTTGATGTGTTTCATTTTTTCTCCACTAGAGAGCATTCTTACAATATTGAGTCCCTTTGGCAATAAATAGTATGATCCGGTTGCAGTGATAAACAAAAGAAGCAGATGAAGCGTACCTATCGTTTCTCATTTGTTTTCAAACATCGCCGTTTACAATAAATATATAAATATTTTAAAATAACTATAGTTGAACAATGATTTGTGAGTAAACAGCTTAATTTTATTCGTTAAATAGTCCTAACTCTTGATTTCCAAATTCTCTAGATAAATTCACTCCTCACTTCGTGAGTCGTGAATTTATCGGTAATTTGGAAATCACTCGTGGCATTATTTATGACTATTTAACTCATGCCCCAAATGGGAGTCAATGACCAATCACGTTTCAATGATTTCTGTTTTACAACCAATCAGAGTCGTGTTTCACCAAATATTTATCAGTGTTATAATTACCATATTAAAGAAAGCTCCTCCTTACAATATTGCGTTCCTTTGGCAATAAATAGTATGATCTGGTTGCAGTGATAAACAAAAGAACCAGATGAAGCCTACCTATCGTTTCTAATTTGTTTTCAAACATCGCCGTTTACATTAAATATATAAATATTTTAAAATAACTATAGTCACATAATGATTTGTGAGTAAACAGCTTAATTTTATTCGTTAAATAGTCCTAACAAATACCACTCTTGATTTCCAATTTTTCTAGATAAATTCACGACTCACTTCGTGAGTCGTGAATTTGGAAATCACTCGTGGCGTTACTTATGATAAATAGTGAATGTATTCACAAAATATTGCTATTTCAAGACTTTCAATATCACAGATTTATACAGCGAAGACAGCTCAACAACTACAATGATCATCACTAGGACCGCTCATTTACAACAGTGTTGCCATTACTTATTGATTGCCCTAGTATTATTGGTGTTACATTCTATTTTTCTTTTCTCACTTTGAAATGATATTGCCTTTTTCTTAAGGAATACGCAGAATCTGCCTTATAAATTTATAACAACAACATTTTTACGTCTATAACTTCAACATAATAAAAACAAAAGTTTGAATGTTGTCAATAAAAGTTGTACACCCTAAGTTTCTTTATTTCCAGTTTATTACAAACATTATAATATGTATTATAACTTACATTTTGAGGAGTGATATAAAAGTTTAATCATTGTCACCTGAATTAACCTTTCCATCGCTGAGATATTTCCAGCCTTTAATACCCTCCTTGCTAATGCAGGGAGAAATATGGAAAAAGTTTATTTAGGTTCCTAGGAGATGGCAGTATATGCCTGCTTAGTTTGAAAGCAATGCAATACGTATTATATAACTAGCAGGCGTTTGGAGTTGAGAATGGATATACACACCCATAGCACAGCAAGCATTTTCTATGCCAACGGATATACCCGTTCGTAGCAGTGTAAAGGTTAAATTTTGTTACTATTCATACACATTCAATTCGATACAGACTCCATATACTGATTTGTTTGGTTCTTCATAGAATTTTGTCATGTATTGTATTAAGTTAAAATAATAAAATTTTACGTGAGATATTAAAATTCATTAATATTAACGTTAAAATTGTATTTGCCTCAACATAAAACTGTGTACCAAATCAGCTGCTGTAGATGGAACATGTAGTTCTGAAAGGCCTACATAATTTTATTGAATTTTAATGTTGAGAACAATTGATATCTCAGATACTAAGTTTTTTTTTATTTTAACTTATAAAAATAACAATCTCAACGGTGATTAAGTATGAATATTTGAAAAGTGTTCATGTATAATGTATCACGTAAAATTCAAGTTTTATTGTGTTTCAGAGTGTAGTGATAAGATTTAAAAAAAAATATTAATTAATAATAATAATAATTTGTGAAGCATCAAATTTACAAGTTAGAAGCACACTTCATTGTTAAATTAAATTAAGAACAACTGTAAAGTTATAAGTAGTTTTCAGTCTTATCTTTTTCTGACTTACGCCCTATGTTCAAGATTACTCTGGTCCTAGTATGCGTTTCGCTCATTCTATGTGACTTGGGTGGATCGGAGCCTGGACAGGGGTTTCTCCCGCTTTCCTCCGCCAATAACAATTCTATCATGCCTCCATATTCATGTCATCCATTTCGTACTACAGTGTGATTATAAAGTCTCAGTACATTTTAAAGAAATCGCTTACATATCGTATTTCTGTTACAACCACTCGAAAGATACAAATATGTTCACCGTTGAAGAGCGGATAGAGATTGTTGCTGCACGTTTAAGAGGCCAGTCGTACGAGGAACTTAGAGACAGATTCCAAAGGAAACCCTCACGGGAGACGTGTATCTTGATATGTTGCAACTTTTCTTACAGCCACAGTTACAGCAAGATGGTATCATTGATACAGTGGTGTTGCAACAAGATGGAGCACCACCACACTTTGCTCTGGCTATACGCGGGTATCTCAATGACAGGTTTCCCAAAAGGTAGATTGGAAGGGCATCTCCTCGTATCTGGGCTTTTTTGCTTGGGGGTTCATCAAGCAACAGGTGTACAGAACCAAGTTTCCTAATCTGCAAGTGCTGAAAGAACGCATACGCCAAGCGAGTGAAATGATTATAGAGGGTATTGTTGGTGCATGTTTTCCGGGCGACGATGCGTTGTTGGGAAACATGTTTCGAGATTGATGGAAGTTATGTTGAACACTAACTTGATAGTAGAAACTACCTTATAATTTTTGTTTTATTTGCGCTACGTTATCCACAAAATGTACTGGGACTTTATAATCACACTGTATTTAATTTCATATGCCTCTATGATGATGCGACAGTCAGCCTCCAACCTTTTATATCACAGACCTTACCCTAGTGCAAACTTCAGCTCATCTGATCCCTCGGTCATTATCCGATCACGGCTAGAGGATTTATTTCTCTCATGAAAAATCTACGTACATTTTTTTTTTCTTTTTCTTAGTCCTCAGAATTGCTTCGCAATATTGCCAATTGTCCATCGCTGTGGTCTCAAGGTAGCGTGCTGCCCTGTCAAGCAGAGGGCTCGGGTTCGATTCCCGATCGGGACAGGCTCCTGGGTGAGGGTTTTGGGGTTTTTCCTCACCTGTAAGACAAATGCCAGGAAGGTTAGGGCCCAACGGTTCCAGAAAATCATCCGGCCATCATCATCTTATCATTATCATCATCATCATTATCATAATTATCATTATCATAATTATCCTTCAACGGTGTGAAAAGCAACGGGAAGCTGCCACACCTACAATTCCCTAGTAAAGCTACAAAGCATAGCATGAAAATGCTATGGATTGAAGTGAAAGATCTGCCTTCGGGCAGAATTACTATGGATGAATGGATTTCCAATTATTTTTTAAAGTTAATGAAGTTTGTCGTAACGAATTACTGATATCGATATAGCTCATTAAACATTTTCTATGAATGCGCTTGTGTGAATGGTGTGTTTCCTCATAATTTTGTGTTGTCTCGGAGGAGGCCCTGACATTAAGCTGATCAGTGATCACTCATTCTGGGAGGTCCTCCATGTCACGTGTGGTCATAAATATTTTTGTATGTGATCCCGCGCCGTAGCCGAGCGGTTAAGGTAGGAAGCCTTGGCGCAGAGCTACGGGACTTGCGCCGGTTCGAGTCTTCATGGGGGAAGAAATTTTCTCATGGTATTTCGGCCAGTATGGGACCGGTGAGCACCCAGCATCGTGAGGCTGTAGCGGCTCCAGGTTGAGGAACCAGCTATAACGGCTGGGGGACTCGACTTGCTAACCACATGTCACCCCTACACTGGCTGTTCATCATCTACCTCTGTGATTGACACATGTGGATGTGAAGGGCCAGCAGCCGGCTGGTAAAAGGGCAACCGCTGAAAAGTGGAAAGACCCTCAATCGGAATCGGTATGTGAGCCATGGTTTTAAATCCCTTTCCCAATAGGTCGTGCCACTGCAAGGCCCGGATGACCAGTGGCACATAAAAGTACCTATAAAACAAAGAGGTTAAATTGCGTAAATTGAATCAAATGATTTTACAAACTTATCCAAATAAAATCTGCCAAACGTGACAAACTGAACTTGACAATAGAAAACGAACATTTTAGATGATACAGAGAATATCTCAATGTTTTTTTACACGCTTTATATTAGCTTGACCTGTATCTATCTATGTAACGGAATCTTTCAACGCGATTTTCACCCACTTAAAATCATTGGATCGACTTGAAACTTTGTATACTTGTAGAGGACCCGTGACAATACAATAATTTCATATGTATTATTTATATAGTGGTCACAGAACAAGATCGAACTAGAAATTATGTGAAAGTGTAATTCGGAATGAAAAGGAAAACCAAGAGACAAGATTCGGATACTGACCATTTAGATGGTTTCTTGAGATGCAGATACAGTCCATCGGTTATTAAAATGTATGCTACGAGATTTTTTGCCACTTCCTAGTTTCTTCAGGAATTACTGTGTTTTATTTTATCCATTTCAGGAGCCCTGTGCCCGGTGTTGGATAATTACAAGTATCTTATTTTAAGCAAGTTCTTTAGTGAGAGTAAAATTATAAAATGTGTAATGTTGTTCAGCAAGTTGTCTATAATTCACTAATTTTATTAAAAATCTGTTTTTTAGAAGTGCTATTAAAAACCTATTTATTCTTTCGTATTAAATATTCCCTATCCAAAACTGTACTCCTACCTTATGCATTTATTTTTAAAAAAGTCAAATTACTTTATTTAAGTTGTTTATTATTATTAAAATGGGCTATTCGTTACAACTTGGAACACGACTATTTTAATTGCTTCATAAACTCCTGTCAATTTTTATTCTTAGAACTTCATTTTTAAATTATCTCCTACCATTTACAATGATTTTTACATTTTTCTAACGATTATTTCAATATATTTTTCTATGATATTTAACTACATATGTAGCATGAAGACGTTGCAGCCATATTGATTTTAACGAATATCCAGTGCAGCGAACATTAGAGTATGCACTAATTAACTGTCCACATGTACTTCAGAATTTCTGAGCTAACTATTTATTTTTGGGAATTGCATTCTTTCAAAAGTTATAGTGCTTAAATTGCATTAAGTTAGCTTTTAGGTTGGTCTTTCACAGGTTAGAGTACATAAATTGCGTTAGGTTAGCATTTAGGTTCGTTAAATATCATGTTTGTTGCATGCCGTGATTCCATAGTGTAAATCGCTTCGCGTTTGTTGGCGCATGGGCATGGTGTATGATTGGAACTTAGAAATGTTTTTCTGGTCACATGTTGTAAAGAATCCCCTAAAATGTAGTGCTATAAATAGAAGTTATAAGATATTATATAGGTATCTTGTATTTAAGCTTCACAATAGAAATATGAAAAATAGCAGTAGATATGTGAATTTATTAAAAGTAATACATTCCAAATTATATCAAAGAAATAAGTAAAACGTTAATTTCGTCATGAATACTTAAAATTTCCTCAGAAATAATTAATTATTGTTCTTTGATTTTTATGCACTTCTAAGTTTCTCGTTTCTGAAAAAAAATGCTAGATCACAGAATCATTGTTTTACATAATCTTAAAATACATATCACGAAATAACCAATGTAACGAAATTACTGAAATGTGCTCTAATTAGGCTATAACTATGTTGTGTCTCGGAAAAATATGAAGATTGTAACAAA
Organism: Diploptera punctata; assembly: GCA_030220185.1. Lineage (NCBI taxonomy): Eukaryota > Metazoa > Arthropoda > Insecta > Blattodea > Blaberidae > Diploptera > Diploptera punctata. The sequence continues at coordinate 1,388,461 of JASPKZ010003876.1, forward strand.
ATTATAGCATAGAGTTTTAAATGCCTGTTTAATGGCCTGCCACAAGTAGCGGTATCATAGTGATTTTTTTCTCAGTGTTTAATACATTAATGGCACCAAATTGGGAAAATAGTGTTGACCAATTTTTATTACACGCTTTATATTAGCTTGATCTGTATCTATCTATCTATCTATCTATGTAACTGAATCTTTCAATGCGATTTTCACCCACTTAAAATAATTGGATCGACGTGAAATTTTGTATACTTGTAAAGGACCCGTGACAATTCAATAATTTCATATTTATTTTCTAAATTCCTGGCCAGAATCATCAGAAAATCAAAAAAGTGTCTTTGTATTTATGTAACGGAATCTTTGAACACGATTTTCACCCACTTAGAAACATTGGATAGACTTGAAACTTTGTATACATGTACAGGACCTGTGAAAATACAATAATTTCGTATTTATTTTCTAAAATCCTGGCCAGAATTATCAGAAAATCAAAAAAATTAAAACTGGTATAATAGGTTACGGACTTGTCGACTTTTTAGTCAATCGTTGTAAGAGCTCAATTGGTAGAGCGTTGAGCTAGTGGAATATGATTTCAGTAATTCATAGGTCGCTGGTTCAAATCCGACTGGGGAGGATTTTTTTTAGAAGAGTATTACTTTTAGCTCATACTAAAATAGTATCGAATTTAAAGATATTTACATTTTATCTTATTCTGTAAAATATTAAAACTAAAAAATAAAAAAATAAATAATAGTTTTAAAAAACTAAAACAACACGCTTTATTAGAAAACCGAACTCAAAAATGAAAAATAATTTTAATTTCCAAGACGCTTGGGATAAATTTAAAGTGGTCAACAAAAAATCATCTCCAACACATATAGAATAAAACTAGAGTTATCAACAAAAAGAAAATTAATTTTACCATCAAAAGCGTTGGGTACTTTTTATGATTTTTACATTTTCTTCTTAGAGACTTTACTTTTAGCAAAAACCTGTTTATTATCAAATATATTAATTGATATAGAGTTGTTGGAAATTAAAATTATTTTTCATTTTTGAGTTAGGTTTTCTAATAAAGCGTGCTGTTTTAGTTTTTTAAACTATAATTTATTTATTAATACGTAGCTTTCAAAGGATCAGTAATTAGATTTGAATTTCTTCTAGTGAAAATTACAGTGCATCCTGACTTTCCTATAGGTTTACTAATATCAAATTCATTTACTTATGACCCTTGCAACTCGGTTATTTTATTTTGCGGACCACTGGTTCCCTGCCTCATATCGCTGGTCAAAGGCCATTCTATAAGCAGTTAACACTTTGAGGTGGAATCCATTTACACCCGATTTCGCTTGGCAAAAACTTCATTCCACCACTTCTCCATACCCATATTATCCATTTCGTTCCATTTAATTTTGTCTGCTCATGTGTTGGCGCGATAGGTCAGATTAACCGGAATCCTTACATCTCTATCAGAGACCTTTCATATTAGGGGCTTCATCTCATCTCATCTCTCGACAAGAGTCTCCCTACCTTATCCAAGCATGACGCAATATGATAAACTTTAGGCTGATCCCATTGAGGAGAAAAGTGCATGACGTCATACAATTTTAATAAGCATGATTTCGATATATAATATTACTTACTTACTTACTCACTGGCACTATCGAACCCGTAGGTTCATGGCCGCACGGACATAAGCTCTGCATACATCCCTATCCTGAGCTAATCCTTTCCAATCATTCCCTATATAATCTACTTCCCTCAAATCATAGTTAATGTTATTCTCCCACCTCATTCTTGGTCTTCCAACTGGGCGTTTTCCCTCTGGCCTTCCTACAAGAATCTTCCAAGCAAGTCTTTCATTCCCCATACGTGCAACATGTCCTGCCCATCGCAGTCTACGAGACTTAACTGTTCTTATTATATCTGGCTTCCTATAAAGACCATGTAGTTCATTGTTATGTAGTCTTCTCCATTCACCTGTCTGTTCATCTCTCTTTGGTCCAAAAATTTTCCTAAGTACTTTATTCTCAAATACTAGTTATGTTCTTTCCTCCCTTAAAGTAAGCGTCCATGTTTCGCACCCATATAATATAACTGGTAGAATAATAGTTTTATATATTTTCAGTTTAACGTTTTTTGAAAGCAGTTGGGACATCAAAAGTCTCTGCAATGCATAATAGCATGCATTTCCACAATTGAGCCTATGTTTAATTTCGTTGTGCATCTCATTCCTATTTGTGATCATTGTTCCTAGGTATTTGAATTCAGCCACTTCCTCAAAATTTCCCTCATTTGTCATTAGCTGTCCAGTTCCATTATATAATGAATTTCTACGTGTGACCATATATTTAGTTTTATTGATATTTACTTCCAGTCCTAATTTCTTAGTGTTACTCAAAAGTGTGTGCGTGTTGTCCTTTAGTATCTCCTCGCTATCGGCCAATAATAGTACATCATCAGCATAAACTAACAGCTTATTAATACCATTGAGTTATATAATATTACTATATAAATAAAATAAAATGATGTAATTGCGTTTCATAATACTGCTATTGTAATAGAATAACATTGTTTTATGACTTTACGTTCATCACACCCATAAAAAGCTACCATCTGATTTTATATCAAATTTTATGATTGAATATAGAAGTACAATGTATTGTGCCGTACTTTTAAATAATAGTTTTCGTGAATTTGATAATGTATCAATAGAACGCTTTATTGACCTCAACATAATAGGTAACTAAAATGGAATAATGCATACTTAAGAAATGCTGTGATATCATTTTGATAAAATATATATTAAGTAGAAATGGTAACGACAGGTTATGATATGTTTTGTTCAAAGAATTCCAATGTCTGAGACTATCAAACTAATACAATTCTGAAAAAAATTGAATTTTGAATTCTTTCACTCATAGTGAGTGTTCATTTAGCAATTCATTCTTTATTTCCTTTTGTTTTAATTAAAAGTTTTAAGATTTTTTTATTTAGGAATATTACACACAATACGTGTTTCTCCTTCAATCCAAAGTGACTTCTCGCCAGAGTTTCCTGTCTAAAGCATCTTCTTCCCTCATTTCTTCGCTCCATCTATCCACGGTTCTCTAGTCCTGCCTCTCCCACTTCTTCCATTAGCTTTCCAATTATGGATCTTCTTTGGTATTAATCATTATTTAAAACTGGACATTTATAAGTAACAGGTGAAAAGTTACTTTTCTTTATTTCTTCTTATTTTTTCGTGTCTGTTAGATGCTGTATCGTTTATATTTCTGTGTTTACTTTTATCAGTAGTATTAATCTTAATTATAATTAATTATCTATGTGGCACAATTAAACGCACTTTATTGAATAAAACTAGGAAAGATACTATTTTAAAATTTTGCAAAGAATTGGCAGTTCCATCTCTTATCTATGGATGTGAAACCTGGACATTAACAAAGGCAGATAGTAAACAAATAGAGGCTGCTGAAATTAAGATGTTTAGAGCAATAGCAGGATACCAAAAGACCGATAAAAAGAAAAACGAAGATATAAGAACAGAACTTAATATATTTAATCTCTGTGAAGGAATAAAATACTATCAAAATGCTTACCTTCAGCACGTATTACGAACAGCGCATATCAAGAAGAATATATAATTATAAACCAAATGGGAGAAGAATGTTGGGAAGACCATTGAAGAGATGGAAGGACCAATTCGACCTATAATGAGATCGGAACAGGCCATTGGGCTTAATCCTTGTTATTGTTGTTGATGATAATTAATTATATTGTAACTAAATAAATATATGGCGCAACAAGTGTAGAAAGCCCTTGGTCTACCAGTCGGCTCATGCCCTTTTAATCAGAGAGTGGGAGACCATCAAGAGAGTATAGGAAAGAAATGTGGCCAACATGTCGGGTTAATATCTGACTTTCTCAACAGCTACTTATTGTAGCTACCCAAATTCCTCATGATGCTGAGGAAGATTTTCCATGAGAAAATTTCTTCCCCTTGGGGACTCGAATCAACCCAAATCCCTTAACTCTGCACCTAGGCATCATGCCTTAAATCGCTCAGCTGCGGCGCGGGACTTTATTCTGTCTTATTTCCCGTAAATACGATGTTGCCTAAAAAAAATATTTCAACAATGACAGTTCCGTACACAATTCAGTCATAAGGCGGGTAAAAGTAGCGCCACGGTTTTCCCAATAGACGATCGGCGAACAAATACTTTTAGCAAGTTTGTTTAGAGTACAACCGGAACTTAGCTCGGAACTAGCTTACTGCCAGTTCGGTGATTTATTACTTACTTACTCACTGGCACTATCGAACCCGTAGGTTCATGGCCGCGCGGACATAAGCTCTCCATACATCCCTATCCTGAGCTAATCATTCCCTGTATAATCTACTTCCCTCAAATCATAGTTAATGCTATTCTCCCACCTCATTCTTGGTCTACCAACTGGACGTTTTCCCTCTGGCTTTCCTACAAGAAGCTTCCATGCAAGTATTTCATTCCACATACGTGCAACGTGTCCTGCCCACCGCAGTCTACGAGACTTAACTGTTCTTATTATATCTGGCTTCCTATAAAGAACATGGAGTCGGTCATTTATTATCCAACATTATTACAGTTCTTGTTGTATTTTGATGTAACATACCCAACCTGGTTAACAGGAAGAGAAGCCACGTGGTCTTAACTCCACGAGACTAAATAAATACCAAATACTATTTATTGTAAAGCTAAAAGGACCTAATTTACTCAAAAATAAAAAGTAATTAAAATACAGATGTCCCATTGAACTTTTAATTTGAAGCAAACCTACATAATAGTGTTTACTAACATATTATTTACGTAAACTTCTGAGATATTAATTGAATGATGGCATCGTAAATGCAAATCATTGTGTTGGACTTGAACTATCTTTTCAACCTTGTAAACGTATTAATTACTAGTTCCTGTGTTTGCAGGAATTTTTTCGATTGTAGAAATTTGAGTTTATATCCTCATACATTTTTTATTTTAAAAATAGAAAAAAAAATAATCGAAACAGAGGGGGCTAGTCTAACAATCTGTTTTCTTAATTTTTCTTTGAAACATATTTTCTTCAGAAAATCGCACACTTCAAATTGCAATGAGTTGTTTCCATCATTTTGTAGAAATCCTCACTTTGAAGGTTGTTATTGATAGCTCAGTAACTCTGAGGACGCGAACTCCTTTGAAGTAAAAACTCGTCGATTCGGATTAACAGAGATGTAGGGTAAAGATATCTATTTCCGTGATATCCCTAACTATATAATTCTGAGATAACATTTCGATTCGTTGCCATGGAATTTAATAATAATAGGTATTATTGCAGCCAATGGGCATGTAGAAAGAACTGTTTTCATGTCTTGCAGAAGTCTGTTATCGATGTTCCTATGTTTTTACACTGTAATAGGTGATATCGACCCACATAGTTTGCACTTGCACTTTTCTTCTGGGTTATGGCGCTTCACTGTTGTGCATATCCTGTGGTGGCAACCATGGACCGCGACTCTCGTCACGGTGTGTCTGGCTGCTGTCCATTCCCTAAAGATCATAGCATCCGTTGCGTAGAACTCAGGCCATGGAATTTAATGTTTTAAAAAGCATTTCCTAGTTTCTCCAGATATAGCATAGGCTCTCTTCTTTAGATTTTATTGCTGTATCCGCCTTTTGAAAACCAATACAAATCCTCCAAAGCTATCGTAAAGTTGACAGTGGTTGAAGAAATGTTTATTTCTCTCTCTCTCCCTCTCTGTCTCTTTCTTTTCTCTTGCTC